>DVZK01000178.1:0-13822 GCA_018236665.1 Calephelis perditalis | reverse complement strand
CCCATGGGAAATCCTTTTAGTGAGCGGGGTAAAAATTATTCTTTGAAATTGTCGAAACAAAAATTACTCGTACCTGCCAGTCAAACTTCGTTACAATCGCTTCAGTAGAATATATTATGTGTGAATCAGTCATGATACAGGCAGACAAACAGACAAAAACTCTAAGTTCTAAAAATGTGTTACAGTGCCTCCTTTTCAGTGGACTGGACTTATTTTTTTAATATCTGCAACGTACAGAATTTACTCTTCTACAGTTTTATTATAACTACTAGCTGTTCCGGCGAACTTCGTTTCGCCCTTTCAGTTTGTGTGTTTGTAGTTTCATCGCTGTTGTAAGGGAAAAAATGTACCCCATGTCCTTCTCCCAGTTTTGAGCTACCTCTCCATTAATTTTCAGCCTAATCGGTTTAACTACCATGACATTATTTTATACATATAGACGATTCATCTTTCATAATTCTTTTTTTGTTTTTATTATTTTGAAGGTGTATTCTGCTATTCGGGGCTAAGACAAAAACAACGAAAATTAGTAAAGCAGATCTCGAGTTATAAGTGTTGTAATAAACCCGACTTTCTTTTAAATCTATTAATATGAATTTTATATCATATTGTCAGGAAAATACGAATTCCTTTTACCAACAAGTACTTGTGTTAAATTTTACCAAATATGGTGTTTTATTGGATATTATTTCAGATTAAAGACAAAGAACCCTTTTCACAAATGACAGATGGTTCGAACTATCTCCACTCCCTCCCGCGGTAATATATTTCACTCGCAGACGTGGAGATGTCTATTTAAAGCCGCAGCGACCCGATGTAGCTGGAGAAGGAGAACATAAATTATTGTGATATATGGATTTTATAGTCTTGTCAGGGAAGTGCGAATTTCGTTTGAAAATGATGAAATTATTGTTTTATCCCGTGTTGGTTCTTTAAAAATATAGCCTAGGTTTCCACCAAGATCTAGACTAGCTTGTAGTTGTAACTACTTTGGTACAACCGCCTTCCTATTCCTGCAGACCTGGTAAACTTGCTCAAGCAATATTCAGTGTAGACAACCTTTTTAAGTCTTTCTTTAAGCAGCTAGCCTGATGGTAGGAAACAACCGTGGCTCATATATAATATAGGTGCTGTTCTGTGGCCAAGGTTTCAAGTCTACCAGCTTTATAGACTCTGGACCGATATCTGACATTGTAATAATAGTGCAAGGAACAAGTACTGCGGTAGATCTCTATCAGTGGTTTCAATCCCTGGATGAACCGATTGATTTTGCGCCTGAAGCAAACTTTTCATTGGTTTTATGAATTTGTGGTTTGAGGCAGATTTCTGAACTAGTACCGAACTATAACCAGGTTTTACAATCAAAATTCAACAATGTCAATGTAGTACTAGAAAGTACAAAAAATTTTTAAATCATGCATAATAGAAAGGTACAACTATTATTTAAAACATATAGGTACAATGGAACTCCACTAAGTGCCGGGTATGAAGAGTAAACTCTTCTAGCAGATGTATTACCTTCACTTGAAATCACAACACAATATTACGAGTCCAGAAATGTAATGTAACGAAATAAAAATAAATCTAAAATGTTTTTTAATCAAAGGTCTGTGTTGAATTCAACCTACGGAAAAGCACTACAAAATCAAAGAAGGGTTTAAACAAAGCGAAAACATAAAAGCCAGTAATTTCAAAACTATAAAATGCCTGTAAAACTAAGTGCGGAGTAATCCCAATTTGAATGAATTGCTAAAATAGCTTAGACAAATATACATATCAAAATACACTGATCTAATTTCGGTACGGGATTTGCGTGGGCGAGCTCGCCGAAATTCGTAAATATTAAAATTTAACATTAATTTATTATAGAAACACTCTCTGCGTCATTGAGATATTGTACCAGAGAGACGGCATAATTTATGAAACTAACAAAAACTGTATACCTACTATATATTCTACATTGCTTATAAGCTCTTTCTTTAATGGGTTTGCAGAAAGAAATTTCTTACTCATTTCGTGACTTATACCTGTACCTCGCCACATGCGTAGATTTTACACGATTTTACATGTATGTCTCGACTATTTTGTATTCAATTGAAATTGAATAAATATTTAAGTATAACTTAAACAAGATTGATACTCAAACATCTATTCACAATTACCGTATTCATAATCACATACACCTAAATGTTATATGTCTGGTTGCTCTAGCCAATACATTTGTGTTGTTTGGGATTTCACGACACCGAGCGAGTCTGTGTTATTTTAGCCATTATTATTACAATATAAATTCTTCTAATATAATTCAGGTGAAAAACATTAAAATTTTAAACGTCATCGTCTTGTTACGTTATAACATAAAAACAGGTTTATAAGTTTTGGTTGGCTTAAGATACTTGGGCTCAAGTTGTGAATATTATAAAATATGGACACATTCGTGGAAGACAGTAACATTGGCGCGAAGTGCAACTTAAAGGCTAGGTTAGTGGTTTTGTGATATCATATTACATTGCTTTAAAGAATTAAGATTTCTTAGTGCAAATATCAATTTCAAGTCCAAATCTATTTAATATTTGTAACCAAATCCTTTTTGATACACCTAAACATTTTTGCTGCCCAAAAATAAAGATAATGCAGAACAGACAAATTATTTATTTTAACCAACTGTAAAAAGGAGGAGGATCTTAATTCAACTGTATGTTTATTACGAGATTACTAACGGATTTTGAAGGTTCTTTTAAGAAAGTTTGGTGATGATTCCAAGGTGCTCCTACATTAATTTTATCATGATCTGTCTAGTGGTTTTTGAGTTATACTTCAAATGATGATGACACACTTTTCGCTTATCGGTAAGTGAAAAGTGTATGCGTTATTAAGTGTAACTCAAAAACTACTTAAAGGATGTTGATTAAATTTATGTGGAAACATTCAAAAACATTTGCTATCTTTCGGAAACAGAATTATCAAATCGTGACTTGGTACCCAACGAAAGAGAGTCAGTTTTTGCAGATTTACTGCGCTTAGTTATATACATTACTAGCCGAACTTCTTATAGCTTGATATTAATAGATACTGAAAGTTGGTATGGAAAAAATAAAAATCTGTTTTTCCTTGCAACTTTCCCGATTTTCATCTTTGTAAAAACGTTCTTTTGACAAAAAAAAGCAAAATTGGTCCATCCATTCACTCAGGCTTGATCCGATGGGGATCAATGTCAATTTATTTTCTCGAATCCACCGGATTCTTTAAATTTTGTCTCAAACGTCGTTCTATCTGGTGGTCGACGATTTACCTTTTCTTTTGTTTGTGCAAGCCGTGTTCGTTACATGTCTTAGGTTGTGTGATTCGATATTTGTTTGACACGTCAATATTTAACGTGACGTTACGTAACAGTAACTCCAACAATGCGTAGATTGAGTGTTGAAGTTTATCAAATATTAAGATTACACTACCAGCGGCTGAAGATGTAATCAAGTTATCGATTGTTGATACTGGCCATGTCTTAATTTCGGAAATCTGCACAAAGCTAAGCGTAATTTGGAAGATCTTTAAAAAAAATGTTTTTTATGTTATAAGGTAGCGAACAAGCACACGGCTCTCCTGTTGGTTAGAGTAACCGTGGCCTATAGGCACTAGATCAGTGGTGGGCAAATTACGGCCCGCGGGCCGGATCCGGCCCTTGAGAGGTTTTAATCCGGCCCGCCGATGGTTTTTTTAACTTACTGGCCCGCCCACCCCTTCACTAGATGCTATAGGTGCGTCACTGTCCTGTGGCCAGGATGTTAGGCCTATTGTGCAAGTCTACCGGCTGCTCTACCCTACGGACCGGCACACGACAGTGTCGTAATGGCGGCAGGAATAGGTAGGGTGGTTGTGCGCAAGTGCTACACAGCACTCTACCACCAGTAGTCTTGACGGCAGTGACCCATGAAACTTATGCTCATCTCTTACGAGCTGCCTGGTAGGAAACGCAGATGATCTATTCCATACAGGGGATCCGGATCAACACGAGGGAAATGTAGTTTAATAAAGATACTTATATCACCTATATTTTCGCGTGGCGTAAATGCATACACTGATAGTTTTCAAAGTAGAGCCTCAGACTTTGACACTGGCGAAGGTAATTAAAATGTAATGATTATGAAATTATTCCTGTTACTAGGCGAATAGAGCTTAATTCCATCTCCTTTATGACCAGCGCTTGGCAGTGCGCTGCTACAATAAAAATATTGTTCATATAGTAGTAAGATAATTAGTGATGACTTCATTCTAAATTCCGACTCTACACAACCATAACTAAAACACTTGAATATTTATGTGCCCTATCATTGTCCTCTAACACACAACCGTCTCGGGTAATTAAACATGATTTTAGCATATTTACATTTGACGCTCGTTTGAGCAGCAGTTACAACTTGACCTTGGCATCAAAACTAAAGTAAATACAAAGTGGACAAATGCGAAAAGCGGGCCTAGTCATCCGTGCGAAAGCTTTCATGGGTTCAATGGCCATAAATCGTCTTCTGATTTTGTTATAGGAAGTGAAGATTATTTATAGAGTTTGACGCTCGCACGCGTCGCTTGCGCAGCGCTGCTTGTAGCGAGGCTTGCGACCGGCAGTGCTCTCCGAGGTTTTGCCGCGGTCGGTGCTATCGTATTGCCGTCACGCTCTACGATCGTCGCGGCCCGCGATTCTGAAGGTGCCAGTGATAACTCTGATATCGTTCCGCCAATCGCGCTCCGCTCTTGTACGTAAGCGATAAACTATCAGCTCGAACTGTGCCGAATCGAAATTTTTCACGGCAACCGTCCCGGTGTCGAGTGTTTTAACACGGGAATCCGTTGCCGTAGTTGCTTTGTGTTAGTGTTGTTTTAAATATGCGACCGAAGGAGGAAGTGGACCATAAGGTCCAAACGGGGACATTCATCTTGTCCGAAAAGATCGACGATTCCAAGTCGAAGAAGAGCGAAAAGGAGATAAAGAAAGAAATGAAACGATTGGAGAAAGAAAAGCTGGAACGCGAAAAGCGGGAGAGGAAAGCTAGGGAAAAGGAAAAGGAACGTGAAAAACAAGCAAAAAAAGGTTAGAGTGACAATAATTCTGTATTTTTTCATGAATATGCCGCGTTGTCGTGATGTCATCTTGCTCTATTACAAAATTTACAGCGTGCCCGTGAAGAAGACGGGGCAATAAAATTTTCTCAGTGGTGCCCGTTCCCACAATTGAAATCTATTATTATGACCGTTACATCATTCATGGCCTTGACAATACTAAATATTTCTGTTATAATATCCTTTTCGTTTTATCGCATAGATAAACTCGCTAAAATGATAAAAGCCTTCGTCTTAATTTTTGACGTCTATTGTGCTCGTCGAATTGTTAAGCACATTAAAAAACCTGTTATTTAATATTTTTTAATGTTTTAATTTAATTTAGCATAATCCGAGTAGGTATGTGATCAAAACTGTATTGTTCTCGTTCCATAAACATATTAATTAAAGCATAATTAGCTAATCAGGAAATTCAAATGTCGTTAAGCATCGTTAGTATTGTAATGAGACGATAAATATAATCACAAGTTTGTTAAAATGCGCTGATGGTTATAGCTCAGAAATAATATTTCTAAGAAAACCGAGACACCTACTTTCCTGTTTAAATTTAAAGGTGACAACTTGGTATTAAGAGAAGTGGTTGACTTGCTGTTTTTTTCTTTATTTTGAATGCTGTCACTTCTATTCAGTCATGACTAGCACATTACTTTGGTTATGTGAATTACCATAGGATTAAATTTCATTATCAGCAATATAAAACTTAGTTCAATTTCGCTAATGTTGCGCCATTTTTTTCGGTAATTCATTTGCATACTATCTGATCGCTATCAAGAATAATTAATTTGATACCACTGTAATTTTGTTCTAGATCCTATAATTATATTCTAATAAAAGGCGTTTAAGCTTTTTACAAGTTTATTTACGAATTGTCTCGTTTTATTATTAGTCAGCACTATCGACTATTCGTTTGTATTTTGCTTGTGATTATTCGTTTTATCTTAATTTTTTTGGTCCGCTAAAATTTGTCAGTCCTTTGTTTTTTTATCTCTTATGCACTTATTCTGAACTTAATTTTCAACTTATCATCGTGAGGGGGAAACAATTTGATTATGCATAAACAATATTATTTTTACACGATTAGTGGCATTATGTCAGTATTTAGTGAATTTTCGGGGTCATCCTTTGTTTGTACAAGTATTTTGTTTGATTTAAATTCTAATATGGTAAATGTTCGTGGGCTTTGAAAGTGTATTGTATTGTCTGGAATCACGCTCAGCACATATACTGCATTCTGCGTGTCACAACAAGATTGTCATGCAAATGCTCTATTCATCTGGCATCCACCTCGTTTCGAGCCTTTGGACTTTCGACCTTTTGAAATCATAATTTTCATTATTTCTGTAGTTGTTTTTTCTAGTTCTTGCCAAAAATTTAAGTGAATCAGTTGCGAGTAACAATGTTAGTCTTTCTTCAGTCTCTTGTTTCAGTTTCATAATCGATCGACTATTTATTAAATATACTCATTACCTTTGCTTTGTATTAAAATTCGAAGGTTTTAGTTAATACCTTTAATGGACTAATCAGCCACCTGTCCTTTCCCAATTATAATACGTGGTAATGTTTTTGCTTCAGCTTTTATTTTTTATATCAGCCAGCGAAGAATAAGTACACGGCTCTTCTGATGGTAGGAACAACCGTGGTCTATAGACTTCATAGAATTTACAGGTGCCGCGTCTGTTCTAAGGCTCTGAGGCCGGGATGGAAGGCCTATTGAACAATTCTACTACACCGGAACACGACAGAGTCATTATGGCGGCAAGTATAGATCAGGCGGTGGATACCCCTACCCAGGCAAGTTGATGCACAGCAGTCTAGCACTAGTGGTCTTATTTGTAGTGACTAACGACATATATTTTATTCTAGCTTCAGAGTTAGTATTTTAGTTTAGCTAGGTTAAGCGCTGCTAGAACTGAGGCAAGAAAATTGGTGATTTATCTGGTTAAACTGTACAAAGCTCGACTTCTTAAGTAATATCTGGTGATTTTTTTTCACATTATTGTTAAAAACAAAGACTAATGGCTACGAATGAATCTAAGTAACGCGGGCGCCTAAATACCTTTAAACTGGAATCGTGCAAGGCGGTGGTTAATCAGGGTTAGAATGCTCTACTATTCTAAACACCAAGATTTATAATTCCTATCCACCAGAAAAACTTTGTGTTTACTTTCGTGCTGCATAAATTGTATAATATGCTCGGTAATTACATAGAAGAGTAAACAAATGCGTTTGTTTATTCTCTAGGAACGAAGTAATTGATGTTAACAATCGTTGCTTTGAACGTATCGTAACACTCCACTGCACCATAATTACACCCAAGGTGTCCTCCGTTCCACACCAGATTTTATAGTTTGCTATTTATTTTGCAAATATTTTCTCAAAATATTCTATTTAATCCTCATCGGATTTCGCAGTAGTTGGGGCTGCTGCTGGTAGAACACTTCGTTATTGCCTAAAATTACAAGATTGCCGGCTTAGAAAACTATTCCACCAGTGCTATCAGTCCGACTAGAGCTAAGTAGATTCTTACAGCCATTTACCGAAGTTGGTTTCACCATTTTGTCGTTTCCTGCTCCCTAAACTTCCTCGCCTCTGACGTATGGCCTCTGTCGTCTTTCTGTCCGGTATTGGACTTTATGGGGTTCCGAGTTCGATCCCCGGGTCTGGCGACAACCTAAAATGTATTTTTCCAATTTTCTAAAAAACACTTTGCTTGGGATATGTGTGCCTTAGTGCTGCGGGCTAGCCGTTGATGCTCTGGTTGTAATGGTGTCTAATTCTCCGGAGATATATGCGTAAAGATACTCAGAACGTATTGCATTCCGGTTTTAAGGTCTAGTAACGCACCGTTACCATCGATGTCTAACGGCGCATTTTAATACCATTTCGGTTAGATAGAGGCCTACTAGACTTTTGTTACTAAGATATTTCTGTTAGTTATGGAAAATTAACATGGTTGCCTGGTAACTGATCTGTGGTATCGTGATCTCCTATCTTGGATAGGTTATTAAAATCGTTCGCAAGGCGCGTTTGTATAATTTCTATAAGCATATCTGTTAGCTTATTTGTCTTCCAATCGTTTAAAAGATCATCATCGTCAGGTTAGACGAAGTGAACACTTCCTGATTTTAAATGGTGAAACTCTATTTGCGATTCACTTCCACTGTTTCACTTGTAGAATTATAATTAGTATTACGATCGTATTAGCCAACTATCTACAACTAGCTGTTACCAGCGGCTTTGCTCGCGTGGCAATTATATTTACTGATTATAGCCCATTAATGAGGACTTTCATACATACTTACCACCCCTATTTCGCCCCTTTACGGGTATAATTTACAGAAACGCTTAAATACTTATTTTTAATAAGTAGCCCGAAAATAAAGTTTTATGTTTCTAACTTAAAAAATGACGGTCTCCAATACTAACTTCCAAATTCCGTCCTTAGTGGGTGTTTACATAATAAAACAACCCTACTCAGCAAATTTCATGGCTGTAACACTAACAGTTTTTGCTCGGCGATGATGAATCAGTCAGTCAGGACATGCTATTTTATAAGTATAGATTGATAGCATATTCAGAGCTAAAATATGTTTAATTATGTTTACAAATTTAACGGTGGATTTTATCTTTATCTAAAATTTGAATTTTTTAAACAAATGGAGGGATGTTTTATCTCGGCCCACACATATCAGTTATATGTATTATTTAAAATTTATTGATTTTTTTTTCAACTAACAAATCATTTTCAATTACATTAATGCGAGGATATGCAGATTTTATTAAAAAGGAACTGGATTTTTAACAAAGATTGATAGTATGTAATAAATTATAATGAATAGTTTTTACTGTGCTTATTTATTGCCGACGAGAGCGGTAGACAAGAAAAATGTTGGATACGGCTCGAGTAAACTTAATGGTGTAGTTGAGCAGTATTTAACCTTTCGTCAGTAAGGCCAGGATATTCGAAACCATCTATTCGTAATTCATTTTTAAACCATTAAGAAAAATATTATTTGTTTGATCGCCTCTGTGGTCTAGCGGTCCAGGTGTTGGACTTGACTTTGAAGTCGGGCAACAAAAGAAAATGTGTTATTTTCAATTTTATAATTAAAAAAAAAATGTTGCTCGGGATTGGATTTGTGCCCGGTTGGCGATAGGCCACCTATCACATTGTGGAACTTAGTGTCTTCGGCTAGTCGTGGGTGCCCTGGTTTGTCTCTGCCTACTTCTTCGGGGATATGGGCGTTAAGATATTTAAACAAAATATATATTTTTTGTATTTCAATAAACGTTCAAGATTAATTGACGACTCGAAATACGATACTTTCAACTTCATTAAAATATTAAAATAATATGAAAACAATACGATTAATTATTTTTAACACGTAAAGTGTTTCTTTATTTAAAAATATGAGTATTTGGAAGTTTTACCAATCACAGACTTGATAATACACAGACTACAAATCTTTAAACTATGGAGAGATACAGAGTAAGTTAAGAAGAATCCTGCGCGGATCTCGTCTACAGCATCCATATGTACGCACAAAACACTCTTATTATGCAAATACAATGGAAATGGCAGCAGCAGCTATTTGTTTTGCAAATGCCGCGGCGCGCCGTTCAGACAACGCTTTCCTTTCATCGTCGATATGTTTATGGACGGACGAACAGACCGACGCCGGAGTCGTCAAGTTGACGAGATTTATGCGTGTTTTGCGTAACCAGCCTCGCCTTAAATCCAGATTCATGGTACATGCTTTAAATTTTACATTGTAAGAAAAGTTTTGAATGTGAATAATGTGATTTAATTGTCGTAGTTTTAAAAGAAATCCTCCCTGAGTTTAAAAATGATAATTTATTAAGGAGTCTGTAAAAGCAAATAAATATTAAATTAATTACAAAATGTGTGTGTCTTTTTATCAATAACGCCACAAAATTAAATATGTTAGTGGTAGAGTTTAGCGAAGATTTAAGACTTGGCCCTGTCTGATTCATTTCTGCCGCCAGTGCTCTATTCATAGGGTACGGTAGGGTATTTGGTAAACTTCCATCTTGGAACACCGACGTACATTTCGTTCAAGGAGGAAATAAGTCTTCCTGTTTTCACGTCGCATTGCCTATCTTCTTAATTACTGCGCCGTCCCACCGTCTTTATATTCTCATACATCGGGGGCTAGATCTTGGGGATCGTGATACGCGAAATCATTAAACACCGATATTATAATGGCAAGAAAAGGTAACACATGTAAGATTAGATTCAACCCGCGGCTTCGTTCGCGTTTTAAGGTTATTTAGAACATCCCCTTGTTGGTCTGGGGTTCTTTGCAGAATAAACCATCTACTTTCCTGGCAGGCAGCTCGTAAATACGACCCTACCTTCCACTGCCTTACCTATATTGATATACTACATACTAGAAATTACATAGAAAATTACACAAATTGAAACCCCAAGTAAGAGAATAATGTGCTTCTGCAAATAAATAGGTACCTATTTAAATTTTACTGTGATAAATGTATTAATCCAGACCCAGAAATACAGACGACCCATTTTCATCACACAGTTGTCTGTCTACGTCGAGAATCGAACCCGAACCTCGAGGGTGGTCGTTGGACTAAGATGTGTTCGCTAATACAGCGCCCACAAGATGTGATCAAGTATTGATTTCGCATTTAGTATTTATTAGTAGAAAGGAAGTAGAGTCTATGGTCAGAAGGATGCAAACCAACGTTCACAACCATCCCTCTATCCCTCTTACGCAAAAGGGCTAAAACAAATCAATCGTAGATTGGCAACGCACCTAAAATTACAAATATTACTTTGGTGTCCATATTCAATTATATCTTTTTGTTATATTCAATACTTCATACGTCTCTTTATTTGCCTTCCAATGTACAAAAAATAAAAGCAAATCTAAATTGATATTCAATTAGATCTATTTCTGAGATCAATTACAATATCAACATTCGCCACGCTATCACGATACGGTTAATGTTTAATAACAATAAGGGCCGTAAAACATAACCTCATTGAGGAGCCGCGCCGCTAGAAAGCGTATTGTATCAGTATTGTAGCGGCGCGGCAGTATTTATTTATTTAAAACAGAGTAATATATTTCAATAACAAATAAGCAATAAGTTTCTCACGATGTTCCATGGTAGAAAAACGTCTATGACGTCTCAACACAGTAACGCAAACCGACGATTTTAGCGGCGCGGCGTCGCAACGCGTTTATGTGTTTAGGCCCTAAGCTTCTAACAGTTACAGTTGCATTTGCAAATTCAACTCGGAAAAAGATTCATTTAATTCAAACACACTACGAGAACGAAGCAAAAAAGTATCATCACGCTCATTTCCTCGAAACGTATGCAAGGGCACAACCTGGGCACCCACTACTAGCCAAAGGCATAAAACTTCACGATATAATTGTGGTAAGTGGTAAGTCCATCGCCAACCGCGCACATATGCAAGAAAATTGAAAAAACGCATTTTCTTTTTGTTGGCCGACTCGAAGTTCAATCTTGGACCTTAGTCATAATATCCAACACCGGCCCCTAGATCACAGAGGCGATTAACGAAGTAAAACTGCTATTTTATAAAAGAACTAGCACATGAATGATATTAATCATAGACAAATGATATCCGAGGCACCAGGTGTATTTATAATTATTACATTACAACAGTCAACATCCCATTGAGAGAATGTAGCACTTTACCATTTCTTACAGACTTAGACTAAAATATTGTCGCCTCTATGTCCGGCTTCGGACTTGACTTCTAGAGGTTCCGGGTTCGATTCCCGGCTGGAGCAACAACAAAAAGGTGTTTTTCAATTTCCTAATAACCGTTGCCCGGGATTAGATATGTGCCCGGTTGGGAACAGACTTGCCACTAATCACATTGTGGGACTTAGTGTCTGCAGCTAGTCATGGGTGCCTGGTTGTGCCTCTGCCTACTTTAAATCATTATGGGAGTGAAAATACTAAACACATACAGTAAAATGGCGAAAATCTTTTAACACGGAACGTAACTTCTTAATTCACTGTGGTCATGGTAAGGCCATTCTTAGTTTTAAGGCCTCGCTTACTCATAAAACCCAATCTCTAAGAACTGGTACCATATATTTAGATAATCTATTTTCACAATATAAAATTCTAACCTCGTTACTGAGGTAGATATACAACATAGTAGCATAAAACACTTGCGCAAAAGCAAACATTTGTCCTGATATCAAATTAGGTCTAAGTGCATTAGTTTTTTAGTAATATTGCTTGAGATAAGAACGGAACACTCTATTAGATAATTTGTTGCTAGAGACTGCGCATATCAAATCCTGCTTTTATAAATTCCATTCTTATCTCAAACAATTTTACTGAAAAACTAATGCACTAACGCGTAAGGAGATTTGTCCCTGATTTTTTTTGTATTTGTCATCGTATTTTTGTATATGAAAACATCGAATCGCATGAAATTAACAGCCAGTTTGAAAAAAATAAATTATTGTTGTATTGGTTTTCTCGTTTTTCCTGCATTTTTTCCGGTTTTCCTCTTCATAAGAACCTTCTCCTGACAATAACTAACACAACAAAAATAATTAGCAAATTAGTCCATCTGTTTAGGGGCGATGCAATGACCAAGGAAATTATTGTTAAAGATAAGACTTTTAAATCTAACGTAACAAACTTAATTTCAGTTTTTACTGGTTTCGTATTACATTACAATTTCAGAGATATATTATTGAAGTTCGTTGTAATCATTTACATAATTTTAAATTCCACGTTTGAGTCAAGACGAAAGCATACGAAGCTATTTTAGGGCTATTTATTAATGCTGACATTAAAATAAATTTACTCATCAAATTGACTAACTGTACTTGTAATAAATTCGTCCAAGACTCTTCTTTGTATAATTTTAGATTTTATTGTATAATGCATTTATACAATTTTGTTTTTAATAAAGAACCTAACTTAGATGGTTGTTAACTATGTAAAAACAACCATAAGCAGTTACAAAGGATATTATAAATGTGAGTAAGCTTATTTTTTATAAGCGAGCGCGGTCTACTCTTTTAATGATCTAGGGAATAGTAATATACAGCAGGAAAATAAAACGAAACAGGTTTACGGCATGAGAAGTTAAACTATAAGGCATTTTAATGGAAGTTTAATAAAAAATATACGTCATTTGATTAGTTTATTTTTAATTCGTTCCGAGGTTGGAAATGCACAAGGACTTTTCGACTTGTTGATAAAAAAATATTTTTAAAATTATTTGAATATAAATATCGAAATTTATATTAAATGACAAAAGAAAATGGATAGACATAGAGAGGAAAATGTTAGTGGTGTGTTACCTTAAGTGTACCTAATTTGAGTTTGGGTCGCTGAACTGTTGGCACCGGAAAATTTAGATGCCAAACCGAAACACAACAGCTTAGGACAATACATAATAACGACAAGAACAGTAAAGCAGTGGTGTACCTAGACGAATTATCACAGAAGTAAAATATCTCTATTTTTATATACCTGTTTTTTATATATAAAATGCATCCTAACTTCCCTCGATTATTGCATAGCGCTTGAACGGATGGAACAATTTTGCTAACTATTTTTTGTTGTACTAATTACTACCTTGAAGTTCTTGAAAGATAAGATTTTGTAAATTTGCGAAACAATTAAAAATTTATAATTAAGGCAACGTCTGCCGGGTCAG
>DVZK01000177.1:0-13846 GCA_018236665.1 Calephelis perditalis | reverse complement strand
GCTGAATATAGTTTGGCAGTTTGGATGTAAGTTTTTATTATTATTAGCAAATATTACATAAGATAGGAGAAGATAGGTGAAGTTAATGTTTCAAACGGATATAGTGAGAAAGTGAGTCGTTTGTTTGTGTCGCCTCTGTGGTATGGCGGTCCGGCGTCGGACTTGACTTCTTGAGGTCTCGGGTTCGATCCCCAGGTCGGTTAACAAAAAATATGAAACGTGTATTTTCAATTTTCTAATAAAAGTAATGGTGCTCAGGATTTGATATGTGCCTGGTTGGCCATAGATCACACACATTGTGGGACTTAGTGTCTTCGGCTAATTGTGGGTGCCCTGTTTATGCCTCTGTCACAGCTTCGGTGTTATGGGAATGACAGCACTTTTTTTCTTTGTACCTTTTAATATTTTATTTATTCATTAAAACAAAATATTAATAGCACAGGATTTTTTCAAAAACAATTATACAACAATTGTTTTCCCAATATTGAAATAACATTATCAACCTTGCTGTTGGTGCCAAAACTGTAACAAAATAAAATATTCACTAATTTTGAGTTAACATTGCCTAACCTAGTTTTCTTAACATTGGTGATTTACAAAATTAATACTCGTAAGTTAGGTTTTAGAAAACTAGTAATTAGACTTGATAGTGGTTTTGGCAGCGGACAGTTTAAAGCCATTTTAACTTAAAAAATATACATATATTGTTTTTGTTTGTGTCTGAAATTATTTGACCTGGCAGCATTCATTATCTTTTAACTAAAGCATTTATTAAACCATTGTATGCTTGTGGGTCAGCAATATCTTTGAAATCACAAAGGAAGTTGCACGAGATTCAGCGAGCGTCATGACCCTTCCTGATCTAAGCGATGCGTCGAGGGATCAGGGAGCGTACAAAAAGGTTCGACCCTTGCAAATAATAATAAACTGTATTTGCCTATTGTCAAGTAGAATACGTGAAACCACTACTCTCTCGGATTTTTTTTATCAAAACGTTTACCTTACGAGTCCTACGAGTACTAAAAGAGCTAATTAATATAACTTGCTCGTGCAATGTATACAAAGGTTTCAAAACAATGTGTTCAGACACTTTGCAAATATTTATACAATCCCGGGTAAATAAGAAATGAGGACCTCCATCGGGATCTCACAGTGGAGTTAGGCAGTAACTTTATAGAAAAAATACTGAAGTTCATCATCATAATCTCCGCCATGGTGTGAGTTTATAGACACAGTTAAAAAGCTGAAAAAGACAAAGCCGTATAAACTAGTGTAGTGCAGTGTCAAATCAAGTGACTTTGTTTTAAGGGCATGGTACTAATGTAACTTATTTTTAGTGACACTGAGTAAAACTTGCTGGACTTATACATAGAGAAAGCACTCCAGGCAGTAATCTCGCAGAGGGTAGTACGTCCTTGTTCTTGTCGCTAGCGAACGTGACATTCAAGTTGTGGAAATGTATGTAAAAGTTGTCACATACTCGACTTGCTCTCTGCCATGAGACATCAGACCGTAAGATATTTTTACGACCGCGTGAAGCAGTTTTGAGATAGACCAGGAAAACTGGGACGATATTTGACTTACAGAGGTCTCTAGTATGGATTAATCAATAATCTGACGCATATGTTCGAAGAAGTGTAGTGGGCTTGATGGTAAGGAGCACGGGCCAGGGGCTCGAGGCCGCGAGTGGCGCTACTGCTTTGCATAAGTAATGACCACCAGCCCCGCGCTGCCCCGCACTACCCCGCTCTACCCGCTGTAGGCCTATCGATTGCGGCGGCGCGAGGGCGGCCCGCATCGCCGTAATTGTCACACGAACAAAATTAAATCCCACCCCGCCGAACTCAACCTTACCACTCTCAGATAAAACTCATTTTGTCTCGTCCCACTTCTCCGGCGGAATACCAAATGTGTTATAGCCTACTCTAAGTTTGGAGGCGACTCGTAATAGAGCCTTCGAAGAGTCTATGACAGAGTTTAATTAGACAGGCGCAGGATAGCAACAAATGGATTTTACTTGTTCGATGTTTCGTTGCGAAATAACGCGATTTGGAAATTAGAATTTGTGTAGAGACTCGGGAGCGGATCTTGTGCGGCGCGTGTTCGGCTTCGGCGGTAGGGCTCGGGCTCTATTGGTTCGGCGCCGACTTGTAATCAAAATTACAAAAATTGGTCCACAGATTGGTAAAAATCTTTGACTGTAAACTAGTTTAAGTCATCATTTTGTACATCAAATATTATCTTCTAAACAGTAAAAACTTTTAATGTAAAAAAAATTGTTAAAAGTTCACACTTTTTTTGTCGAATAGTTAAAGTGTGACTTGAAGTTTATAAATAAATAAAAGAAATCAACGAAATCAACTATTTCCGACGACAGTCCCATACTGTTTGACTGACGCTCTGTGCAAAGCATTTTAGAAAACAATTCCGTATCGTTTCGGGCGAGGGAGCTCGTGGTGGCATCGCATGTGTTGTGCCAGTCGTCTAATCGCTTAGTTTTTTAGCGCACCAGCAGCGACGAAAGTATGGTGAAAGTGGCGCATTGACGTCACCCACACACGCGCGCGCGCGCGCAACACACGGTGCGGCGGCGGAGCGGCGACGTGACGGCGGCGACACCCGTTCTCCGTACCAGATAACTTGCTACACGGTTGCAACACGACAACCGGACCGATACCTGGCGGCCCCAAGCGGCACGTTCTCTTAGCCAACACAAACGGTGAGCAGCGTGCACCTCCAGCTGGCGATCGTATGTGGACTGTTCCTTATGGTGGTACATTACATTCGACAAAACAGCTTTTCAGCCCAATAATGTGCCTTCATAATTAGTAATTACACCTTTAACTCCCTCTCGTTAGGGACAAAGATGGCGCACTCATGGAAACAGTTCAGATTTTATTTAAAATACGATTTGTGAAAAACCGTGCTATCCCCGCTGATGCATAAATAATATCGAAAATCGAAAAGTGTATATATGAATAATTATATAATATTATATTGTGAGATATTGATGCCACCAGGTTCAGTATCCAGATGTACCTATCGATTAATAAGTTACGCTATGAAAGTGGAACTAAACTCACTTTCGCGTTCAGTGTGGCAACTGGCAAGGATATATACGAATATTAATTAAAATACGCAAGTTCTGAAGCTACTTGAATCCAACACAACTTTGCGTAATTATTTCACAGCCGTATTCATTCAGTAAAATAGGGCATGGTTTACGTGAGCAAATGGTACATGATGTTCAAAGTTAGGTACAGAGTCGGGCTGCAACGTGTTATGTCGATAAATTCCAGCCTGCTACTACTAACCAACAACAATAAATAGGCAAAATTTTTATTACAAGATTTTTATGTATGGGTTGATCGTTTTGTTACCGTCATATGGGCCCAAGTTCAAAAAACTGTGTGCACTGATCAGTGCTTTTCTATAATAGTGTAGTACCACAGGCTCATAGTGGCGAAACTGTTAAGCCAGAAGTTTTGTTTGTGAATTTAGAGCTTGAAGAGTTCGGACATTTACAGTGAGAAGCTTTGTTCTACATGGCCTCTTATATCTTCTCGTCTTGACAACATGTTACATAAACATGTTTTGATGAGATTGTAATTTTCTGACATAACAATATCGATATTGAACCTTCGCATCCCTCGAAGAGTTCACGGAGTATTCGCGGCCGCCCCCAGCCATTTACAAATTACTCATGTATTCGGAAGGGAAACGAGCGCTAATCAGCTGATTTTTGAGGTACATGCGAACAAACCAAAACGTTACGTACCTATTTACTTGTAACGAGAAACTATCGACGCCAGCTGACGGGCCTGCCGCGGCCACAGCGGCGCTTACTTCGTGAGACCATTGTTTTATGATGTTACGAATTTTATTTTCTAACAATACCTACTGCACAGATTAAACTTACTCTCACTTACTACCCTTTTCATTGAATATTTACTTTTTTTAATAAAAACGATTAAAGAATAATAATCTCAAATTTGGAACAGTATTTGTATATGATATGTATTAGAAAGTGAGCAAGCATACGGCTCACGATAGTAAGAGATACCGTGGCCTATAAATACCATAGATGTTATATGTGCGTCGCGGTCTTGTGGCCGGTACGAAAGGTCTAATGTGACAAGCTACCGGATACCCTTCGAACTGGTACATTACACTGTCTATATGGTGACAGGAATTGGTAAGACGGTAGGTCCATATTCGGGCAATTCAGCTATTTTAAACCATATGTACTTAATTCACAAAACGATGTAGGCATTTTGTCTTATTTAGATAATATTAATTAATAGTAAGTACAGAGAAAATATACAGTGCTACGGTTATAACTTTTTATTTCTCTTCCTTAAACAGCATCTAGTAATAAATAATAACAATAATACAAGTAATTTGACCCTCAATGTCATGCGTGTTATTAATTATTAGCACTTATCGTTATATATGAAAGCACGTAGGTAAGTACGATACGAACAGAAAGCTAATCATTTTTTCATCGCCAAAAAAGCCAAGGAGTGACGTCACGACCTCGTCGAGTGGGAGGATTAGGGTGGGCTGGCGTGCGGGGGCGTTCCGATACCTAGGAACCACTACCAGCGGTTACCATTCTATATATATACTTAGGTACTAATAGTAATTAATTTTTAACAATAACAGTAATGAGCTGACTGATTCAAATATAGCTTATAGATTCTTGGCTGCTTATAGTGGTAATCTTACAGCTTATCAGAACAGCTGGGAACATTAACACAGTTACTATGTTTGGTATGTATATATAAATAGGTAACAGTTGTTTTTTAAGAAGGCGGTAGTTAATTATCTTATTTCTTAATGTATTTAAATGTGGTATTATTTCTCATAACAGAAGATGGCTGTTACTCGTCCTTACCGCAATGAAGAAGTTTTAGTCTTTCCAAAAATTATTTCCTCGCCTCATGCAATTAAAATCTATTCTTAGAATTACCTACAAGAGAGACCTAGATGTTTTTTTAATTTATCACTAGGAATAAATAAGTACTTAAAATTGGAAAACTACTTTTAATATACCCAGTAACATTTTGTTGTTAAATATAAAAATATTGCGTGTTTTTATCTTTTGTTATCTTACTCTTATAATATTTTACACAATATTATTATAAGGGAATATCTATTAATTACCGAAAATTGCAAAATATAATAAATTCGAGTTGCAATCGAGAACAAACGGTACTAGAAGCCAAGGGACGCTGGAGCAAGAAGGCGAGCATTTTACTGGGGGGGAACATGGCCGATCTCCCGCATGTTACATCACAATAATTAACCAATTACGGATAGAGTTTTAAGGAAACTGTTCTTTTAGTTGTACTATGCTAAAAATACTCAGGTACTTAATATTTTATAGTGTTTGAATGCAAAAGAATTTTCTGCTGATTGTCTATGTCTATACTCTATAGGTCTATACTATAGGCTATCCTTACACGCAGCCAGACACACAACGGATAATTAAAATAACACATACTGACATTGCAAGGGAATGAAATCAGAATTTAATTAGGTACACACAAACGATTCATATTTGTAAGACCTATTTTAGGATTCTAAGTACATAATTCAAACATATATCTGATTAGAAATACTAATTTCATAATTGGTTGATTAAATTAAAGACCAATGCTGTTATTTTTTTACTGTAGCCTACTCACTAAGTACCTAAATTGTTTATAAACATCACATATATTGGTTGCTATTTCCCGAAATTTGTTAATTTTGTTGTTTTTTACTTTCTATTAGGTAAATCATACAACATGGCGGCATTGTTAGTAAATATTATTATTTGTTAACCTTATTTGTAGCACAAATACGAGTAATTCCTAATACTAAGTAATGAGAAAGTAACAAACGTGAGACTTCCTTCAGCCCCCTTTGTGGCTTATTACAGCGCTTCGAAATAAGAATGAATTTTTAATGAACACCCGCCGGGGGGCTCCTCCCCGCCCAGCCCCCTGAAGGCTGCGCACTTAGAAGATTAGTCCCGAGAGCCTCGGCTGCTGAATGGTTAACAGTACTACTATACCTACGATCATGTGCGGAATAATTTTTAATAATTGCAAAAATGTTAGCAATGGTGACATTTGATTTATTTTGTTACTCCTACTTTTATTTTAAGAACATTACAATTACTAAAATTGTAAAAAATATATGAAAAAAACAAACTATTTTTGATTGTTAAAATTCTAATAAAACTTTTTATGTATTTTCAATGAACTACAAGTCAATGTTTATGAACCTATAAACTAATTATTATTTGAATGTCATACAAAAATGCTCACATACTGTGTTTGTTTTATTAGAACCATCATCTTAAATAACGACATGAAAAGTAACGTTTTAAATAAATACTACAAATAATTTAAATACCTATACAATTAAATTAAAAAAATTGAAACTAAATCAAAGTCAGTTTACAAATGAAGTTGCAACTCGGGTGTAAAATGAATTAGTCGAAAGAAAAGCAATAAGGCTCTGGTCGGAAACACAAACAAGAAAGTAGGTATGGTGTCTAGGGCGCGCAACACTTACAGGTAAAAAGATTGATGAGATAAATTGTCATTACCGTGTCGTTAAACTCAGTCGTGAATTACAATACATGATGCTATTTATAGCATAGATTGTACCATTTGTGGCGCTCGGTAGCGACATTGAATACGTAATAGCGATTACGCGACTATCACATTAGAACAAGCATTAATAAGAACCATAATAAAAGATAAGGCGATGACCCCGCGTGCAATAACAATGAATATATTTTATAGTGTAAACAAAAAGAATTCTGACACGCTCGCGTACGTCAGCTGCGCGTCACGCGACGTCACGGGCGGAAGTACCTACACTGTAGATGTGTATTATACTGTCTAGTCCGCACTGCGCCGCGGACGGGTTCAATGTCGACCAAATCGCCCATCAATCAACATCTACATCGAGATCGACCGCACTCTTCGCGTACTTACAACAGAAGACTAGGTCATCTGTCAAAATATCTCTGTAGCTACCAGGTATCTGTTTGTATCTAATGTAACTAGTGCCTACTGCATACTAGGTACATGCATATTAACAAATTGTCATCACTCATATTATGTTTACCCGTTCCAGGGGTCAACATATTTGTTATTTATGACAGCCTCGATAGGAGTTCGGAGTATTTTCTCCGTGTCATGTAAATACTAATCAAACGAACTCTACCTGGTAATTGAAACCGGGCGATTGTATATTGTAGCTATCAGATCAATGTGTTTGCTGATTGACAGTCCACATTACAGTTAGGACTGTTAGGAGCCCCACACACAAACTGGACATCGTCTATTATAATATTAAAAACATCAACGCTCTTGCCTCTAAATGCGTTGGCCATGAATGCTGGAGTGTTTGGTTTGCAACTAAAGAAACGCAAGAGGAAATTGACTTCGTTACTTTAGGTAACGAAGTCAATTTATATACATTTATGGAGCTGACTATTTTTGAATGCATCTACCTCGCTCTGCTTACCTTCGCAAGGGATCAATGAATTCTCTTCTGCTTCATTTTTGTAATTTGTGTTTGCCTAAGGGACGGTTTTACGAGTTTAGTTACTTATTGTAAGCAGATAACATTAAGATAAGTATCTGACACTGAAAGTACAATCAGAACTTAAGAACAAACTTGAATGTTAACTATATTAACCACTCATAATTCTCAAAGTGTATCGGTAGTATACATAGGCCCATAGATATATTACAGTTTGATTTAAGTAACGAGACTCCGTGATTAAGAACCAAACGATAATATGTATTTAAGGTGCCCATACTCAAATGTTGTCTAGTTTTTATATAGATAGATACATATGTCAGTTCTAGTGAGGCCACGTGTCCAGTACCTCCTGGCACTGCACCCTCATGAATGGAAATTACTATTAAAATAATTGAAACGAACTAATGTTTTGTATTGATGACGTCTTGCGTTGAACAAACAATGTAAGCACGTGTTCTCTAGTCCCGTACCTACTACACTATGTACAATGTAGCGATAAATCGTTCGACACGCTCAAAAGATGCTATCATTTCGATAGTGCGAAGATGATCAATCATAAATTCATTGAGAGAATCGAGTTATCGATATAATTCGTGCGTGACTAACGGGGCGGGTGTTCCACGTCCGGGAGCAAGGCCGTCGGTGTTTACAAACTTCCGTCACGATCTCCGATCACTTGTCACTCGGGAGCTCGCCGTTCCTTTGACACACGACTACGCAAATAATGGCTAGCCCTCGCCGTTGACATTGTCCCAGTTAGCCGGCCGTCTAGACTCCGATGCGATCGCTGATAGACTGATTGCCCACAGCCCACATGTTGTAATCGTCCACCATTAGCATACCGCTCGTTATCCTCTTACAATTTAATTCTATTAGTGTTTACGTTTGTACTCGTGCAGGTCGTTAACCTTTGGACATACTATAGTATTACATCATTTTACTACCTACTCGTATTTATTTAATTATTTGTACCTACGTGTTTTCACACACTGCGATTTTCTTACAAAAGTCTCTCACGAAGATAGATAATGAGCGTTCAAAGATGTAGCGTTCTTACGTTTCAAAGGCACGCACCCTTATATTTGCCGTGCCCTCTGCAGGGTGGCTAGGGGTGAATGCATCGGGGTGTTCCCCCGGCTCCGTTGCAGTAGGCGCGTAGTAACTGCAATAACGGAGCAGTGAAAGTGTCGCGGCTCGCTTCAACCGTCAATGGGTGAAGACGTACACCCTTCACCCCTCCGTCTTATGCTCAAACTTGAAGGTTCTTTCCTCACTTTGCTAGATAGCACTTGCGCTCCGCGATGTACAGTGCACACGTATGTTGCACGGCACGCGAAACTTTCGCAGAGTCCCTCGATAACGATTGTGATGCGAAGTGTAACCGCCATCGACACTTGACGAGTGACAGCGGTCCGCGACAAGCAAACAAATAGGCGGAACGAGAACGTCGTCATTATCTCGAGTCATGAATGAAACGGAACGTAAATTGAAATGTATCGCGTGCCATAATCCGCGTGCATTAATCTCACTCAAACGCCGATCGTTGCGTAACACCGAACGGCCCAAGTTCATTGATCCACTTAATGTCCGCGCTAAATGTGTCGTTCTTGTTGAATGTCAAAACAATGTTACATAATTAAACGTTTACATGCCATCTGCGCACGTGCCTTCTTGTTGCCACGCTCGCACTTCCGACCGTCCCCGACCACGTCATATTGTTTATTTATGAGCTTATGATTATAAAATGACGTTTTAGCCCATTCCGATATCGTTGACCGGTTGCCGCATAATAATAACAACACTCATTCATAAATGATTAATAATAACTACCTACCAAATAGATTTATAGTGGAATTAATAAAGCTATTATCGCATAATTATACCTAAACAAGATTTTACGTTAGCCGTCTGTAGTAAAACTAATTTCAACGCTTTGTTTGTTTACAATTTAATTAACAGTATTCGATACAATCGGCTCGGTCTCACCGCGACGTCTTCGTAGATATTTACATTTGTTTAGTCACTAAAGTAGCATAAGATTTGTTTGATTGTCCCTACCAGATACAATTATTACGTCTCCTTGTCTCTTGTACTATGATGAACACTAACACAATGTCAACCAGAGGAGGATAAGCTGAGGGAAGTCCTGTCAGTTTGCGTTTTCCTACCTACAGCCTCGAATGTATTTTTCCGTCATTTTTATTTATTAGTTTTGAGTACAAAATGTTTAC
This sequence comes from Calephelis perditalis, assembly GCA_018236665.1. Classification (NCBI taxonomy): domain Eukaryota; kingdom Metazoa; phylum Arthropoda; class Insecta; order Lepidoptera; family Riodinidae; genus Calephelis; species Calephelis perditalis. Next base: position 4,064 of record DVZK01000177.1, on the reverse strand, counting down.
TAACTGTAAACACACACACCATACACATGTCTTAGTCTTAAAAAATCTCCCAAAACACAACTTTAGGACTTGAATAATCTAGACAACCCTAAATCATTGTTAGTTTTGACCATCAACATTAGGAAAATGCGTAACATGATGTAGACAGCGAGAAAGAATTTGAATGAAAAAGAAAATAAATGAAATGAAATACTGAGGGTCTGCATACTTAAATCTGTATTTATGATGCAGTGGTAATTTTGGTAGGGGTGGTAGATCTGTGGTATTTAACCACGATGCTGAAGTTTATTGCAAAAAATTTCCTTTTACTTCCAAGCAGTACCTACACTGCAGATAACCTGTACCTACTGATCGTCGCACTGCCACTCTCTGCAGACTTTCTGCGCTATAACGATTGATCGTCTAAATTCGGTTTAAATTGAAAAAAAATTTTGATGACAACATTTAAATCAATCTAGATATGGGATGCACATATACAAACTGAAGTTTTTCTTTTTATACTAAAATTTTATATCTTGGTTGCGCTTTTCGCTGTGATGAAAAACACACACAAATAGTGTAAATGGAGCGCTGGGAAAGTAAGCTACTGTAAAAAGAAAGGTTTTGAGTCAGGTACTAGACTCATTTTACACGAATATGTGCTTATCCCAACGTTACTTTTCATCATGGAAGCGAAAGTTGGGTATGTCGAAAACTTATAGTAGTAGGATAAATGCGGTCGAGATGAGAAAGAAATGAGAAAAATCTATGGTGGTTTGCTCGCTGATCGCAATCGCAACAGTGAAATACGAGAAAGAGTGAGGATGAAAGAAAGTGTTGGTGTCAAAATAAGCAAGGGCATGTTCCGTTGGTTAGGTCATGTCTTATGAATCGTTGAAGTATTGACATCATATACTATGCGATGTGGATAGAGATGGATGGAGATTTAAAGTTGACATTCCGCGAACAAATTATTCGGGTCTTATTAGGAGGTGGTTTCTTGTGTCTCCAAAACACTGTATTTTTGTGAAAATAGTGATGGGTGGAGGAAGATAGGCAGGTCTTCAAGGATTGTGACATTAGGCACAATGTATCTAAGTTTATCAGTTCAGATAGTTATGTAAAATGTATAAATAATTAATAATCATGATTTTATTATTGCTTATTGGGCTAAGTTTTCAGCAGTTGTCTTGAAATTCTATAAATTTTAACTTAGTACAAAGTTGCATACTATATATATGTTATGGAATTATCTCATCCTCAAACACAATATCGCTTAATGTCAAATAATAATTGCATCCTTGTTTTCTTCTAGCATGCACTAAAATAAAACATTTATGATTGAAAGTATACCTCCTACAAATCGAATTTCATTACTGTAGGTAACGAAACGGCTATCAAAAAAGTCAGGTGAATAAAGTTAGCAAGACGTGCTCGCTGTATGTAAGAAGCTCACAGTCGTCCCAGTTAATGGGTGGAGCTCGACGTAATCACCTTGGAGAGAAGACTCAAAGACTTATTATAGTTGTTAAACTTTCACCCCGGATTGAACTTGACCGTCAAAATACAGAACCGGCAATAAAAATACATCAGTCTTATACGATGACGTGAATTTACATAAATTATTGGCGGCGGCGCGTCCGCGTCTGGGCGCCCCCAGCCGACCCGATGTTTACCCAGATGCACTGTTTACATAGGTATATCGGCATACGAAACTCAAGTTCAACGACTCCTATATCGCTTTATAGACACGTAATTGGGTCGCGAATAGAGTTGGGAATTTGGCACGATGTGTTTTTTCTTTTTATTTTTCAAGTAAACGTAAAGCAAACGATTTTCCTGTTGCCAAGAATTAATATCTACATACTTTTAAATATTCGTGGTTTTGTCCTCATACACATGTTTGCTAAGGTTATTTTATAGAATTGACGATATAAGTATACCTACATACTTCAATGCGAATAGGAATTTATGCAACTAAAACATCAAGAGACTTTGTGTCTATTAAATATTAGTAAAATATTACTAAAAATAATGTAGGTAAGTAAAACGCGCCCTTGAAACACAATAATGAAATTTGTAGTGACATTAAGCCTGTGTCAAATGGTGTTAGATCGAAATAAACGTAAACATCAAAGTCAATATTCAAAGTAGGATCTTTTAAATGAAATATCATTCATTTATTGATCTGGACAAACATGGTAGAGTCGAACCGATATCGGCCGCGAACGTTCCCCGCCGCCCATCTCTAGTCGCGACTGCCCTGTATCTTTATACATACATCTCACTATATCGTTGTTAATACGTCACTCGTTACGAGGGAACCTTCGGAAGCTGATTACGATCAGCTGTTCGTACAGTTTGTAATTGAGCAATACAAACGCATGACGTGTCGTTTATTAAATCTTTATGAATTATGAATGATACAGTGTCAACTGATTTATAGAAACTTTGACTTCGGTTATATCTTCTAAATGTTATAATCTGAATCTTATTTGTCAAGGGCAGATATTTATTCAATATTATATTATCAAGTTCTTCTTGTATCATACAATAAACTAGATAAGATTAAGTCTGTTTCAAATGTCTCGTTGGTCGAAGGGTTACTGTAGTCCTCCGACTCGTCCAGACGTTTATTTCATAAACATAAATGTGTGTTATTCCAAGTCTGCGTGTTTTATTGTATAAGTATTTAAGTAATTTTTATTTTTTAAGTAGTTTTAGTGACGTTGACTAACATACATGCATGAGTTGGATATCATATAATTAGCTTATATTGGGCTTTGATCAACTAGTCCGGGGTTTTAATTTATATACAGAGAACTGGTGTCAATAAAATATTAAGATTTTTACTTACTACTTTACCATATTTTAATGTATTTATTAAACAGTAAAGGACTTAATTTCATTCAGTTTTGTATAGTTTTATCGTACATATGTACGAAAATAGCTGTACAAACCAACTCGCTACCGTCCCACGCCGTGCTCTACATCTGATTCTAAAATATCTTTCAGGAGAGGATGTCTTAAAGAATTTGAAAATATAAAATGTTTAAGCCTTGACATCGCACATTTCTTTTCAGGTATTTACTTTAAACCTCAAGTTAGGTTTGAGTTCACCAAGCAATAACTCATAAAAATCAAACTCATCTCGGAAACTGGTATGTCTTCGGATATACTTAAGCAACTGTTATCCATACAAAAGTGACGTTGAAAAGTCACAGTGTAAAACGCCTTGAATAAAAGAAATCAAATAGCGTAATATAATACGAAACCAATAAAAATATAATCGGTTGCACTCAAACAAACACACAGCTGACATTGTGTACGCGTCATATTTCTTTGGAACAGGTGTTACCGTTTGCGGCCATTCATAAATCGTTAGTGTCGATGCCCTATATAATGTCTTTCAAGTTCATCGAGCCACACAATAGGCACATAATTGGTTGTAAACGTTTATGTCAAAACACGTCGGCACATTCATAATGTTTTACATAATTAGGTTCGTTTGCATAAACGATATTATTATGCGTGTCTTCGCCGGTGACGTTCGCGTTACTGCTAATTCATTCATTTGTTTGTGTGTTTACTCACTTTTACTACACGTGGTCGATTGTTTAACGACGTAATGTACAATAAAAGTTGCAACGAGATGTTCGGTATCGCGGACGGAGCACACGCGCGCGCGCCCACCTCCCATATTTATATGGAGTTCTTTCTTACAGGTTTGTGATAGAATATGATGTATTTTAAAAAGTTTTCAATAAATAAACAGATTAGGTATATGACCGACAGCCACCAAACTTTCTGGTTGGTATACTAGACGTGAAGACTGATATTGAAGGAGAACCAATGTGAATGTAGGTAGGTCTAAAGATAATTTAAAAGGAATAATAAACAAATTGAATATAACCACCAAAGTAAGCAAATTATACGCTTGTGTCATGGGTGTTTTTTACCATTTTCTTTATTTGTCTGTTTCAAAATAAATATTTACGATTAAAAGTCAATTTCGAACATGATTGTAAGTATATAATTTTTGTTTAATTGAATTTTGTTTGTGACAAAAGTTGAACAGGGAAACA
>DVZK01000176.1:0-13856 GCA_018236665.1 Calephelis perditalis | reverse complement strand
TTTTTATATGAACTTACACTTGAAAGTAAGTCAATTTACTTAAATTTGAGTAAAATTAATCAGTAAAATATTCTCTTCAAATTCAATTTTACTTATAATGACTAGTCATGAACGTTTTTGTTTTATAAGGTTTTTTTTTTTCAAAATAAAATAAGAATCACAGGTCAGGTACAATTCCTTCACAGTTTTAGTGTCGGTACTTGGTAAAATTGCTATTGTACTAACATTGATAGTAATTAGTTTTGTTACTTGAAACTATTTTTAAATTATTTTTTTTTAACTTATTTAAGTTTATATTTGTTAAAATATAACTGCAGTTTTTAGTTTATTTTAAAGAATGTATTTTACCTGTTGTATGGCTGTCCATATAGCTGTGCTGCCATATATACCTATATTACATGGTATAAAATCTATACATTCCATTTAATATGAATTAAATCCAAACTACTGCTAAATATGTAAATACGTTAATTTTGATTATGAGCTTATGTTTACAAATTCGTGGGGCACTTTTGTTTTAAATACAATAACTGTCATGACGGAAGTCAGTTTATTTGAAATCTTTTTAAATTCATTTTTTCATGAGATGTAAGTATTTACTGATAGCGATCAATATCGAGGTTTTTTACGTAAACAGAGAAAAATGGTTCGCTTGTGTTAAACTTTATTTAATTTACCGAATGTCAATAAAAAAAGACTAAACAAACTAGCATCCGTCAATGTCAAAGTTAAGACACTACAGAGTACCAATTTCAAATTTCCATAGAAACAAGAGAGGTTAAAAATCTAAACCCTAAGAAGAAGTTATGTTACACACAATATGTCAATTAACAGTCTTAATCTAGTTATATACAATCATAAACTAACTAAATTCTAACCCGAAAGAAACTTTACAAAAAATCAAACGCATCAATCAAACAAAACTAAACTATCTCAAAATAATTTAACAATTTCTTCTGACTAGAATCTACGTAAAGTAAATTCAAATTTAAATTTGACCTACACATGATTGTTTAGTTAAGGGCTGCTGGTAATTGTGATATTTCTTTTATAAAAGTTATTTATAACAAAAAATAACTTAGAAAACAAATCTTTTTTTTAAAACTCCATGCTTACTGTTACAAATTATTATGGGTATTTAGGAAACATCAATCAACGTTCGCGTTTTCACTAATTGCCAAAACGGGGTTCAGAAGCGCAGTCATAGATTGTATTTGACAAGTCAGATTACTATTTCCAAACTTCAACCTAAATTAGACTAAAGGTCAGTTTTCTGAATTATAATTTGTAAGTAGCTTTCTAAAGCACTGCATTTGGCTAAACATACATGTGTCGATCATTATTATTACATAGTGTTACTCTCCGTCTCTTTAGTTTGACGCAAAACAATTGGCGCCCAAACAGGGACACCTCCGAATCACATGTCAGTTTAAAATCACTTAATAAATATTTGAATTTTTGCGTCAAACTCGTAAAAACAGTTAAGAAATGCATATTTAGGAATCGATGTCGATTATATTGTCATAATTTGAGGCACTGCTCATTGGGTCTAAGTACGCTACTAAAAAGCACTTTTTCAGGTCACAAAACCCACAAACAGTTTATAGGGTCAACAGATCCGAATAAGTGCCCTTACATGTCAAATGAAACTAGTGCACCCCAGTGGGATATCAGAACGTAACAGGTGACTAATATCAGTCTATTTTTCGACAAGGAAGACATGTCAAAGACAAGTTAAATACAACACTTATTTCATACTTTGTACTTCTACAAGGGATTATTTCTCTCGTTTACTAAACTACCAATGGTTTCTACTAGCCCGTTACCGACTCGTTTTTACGGGACAAATAAAATTGTACAAAAAATATTGTCATCATTTCACAAATCAACGTTGGTCCGTTATCTACGCTAGCATTTTTATCCACAAAAAAAGAAAACCTAATGTTAAGGCACAATACGATTGTGTCTTTGGTTACATGGATGATATGCTCAATTTTTCATCTAAATTCAACTACACTAAGTTCGTCTACGAGATTTTCAAAAATAAATTCATATCAAGCATCTCTCATAATTTTATCATCACATTTTATTATTTTAAAAACAATTAAAAATCTATCTAATCCATCCAACTAAATACGATTTAAAAATAACAAACCCAGCACCCTTTGGCCTATAAATCTACGATACTATATACTGGGATGCACTGTACTGGAAATAAATTAAGCAAATTTAAAACGGCGGATGAGAGACAATACTTAACAATTTTTTAGCGATTCTCAAAATAATTGATGAAAAGTATACTGTAGCTGGAAGGCGTCTGCACAGTCAAAACCTTTTTTGTCAAATTAAAAACATGTGATATGTTAAAACAAATCTGCCAACCCTACGTCAAATATATACCTAGTATCCGTTAAATGTATTTGAATGAGGTAATAATGAATCCTACTTAAATGCAAAGATACGCGCGAAAGAGAACCCTTTTTCTTCATTTTGGGTTAAAAAGCTAACCTGTTATAATTAAATACTCAGTTAACTAACTATAAATAGTAAATTGAAAATTACTTTTTTTTTATAAATTACGTAGTATATTTTTATCTATGAAAATGACTGTATTATCATTATTTTATTAGTTAATATCTATTATAACAACTGAACATTTTTTAGCTCATCAGAGTTTGTAGTAGTTGTAGTAGTCAATTTAACGTTAACTCTTGTCATGAACACCAGTGGCAGACAAGATACCACTAAACAAAGAAGATATGTCTCTCTTATTCTGTTTGTTTTTGACCTTTTATGGGCAAACAATAATAATTCAGATGTTTTTTAGTTGAATGTAATAAATTACTTTTAGAAAAGACAACTTGATTGGTAAAACATTTAAATGGAAAAATAGCATTGTCTCTCAATAAATAAAAAAAACATACTGTGGATTCTTCAGGTCTTCTAAAATGGCACGCAGTCTTGCTTTGTAGACACCGACACATGCAAAATTCTTCTAAACCGCTCCATTACGCTGTGTTCATGCATTTCTCGAAGGAATTCGAAAATGTTTTCAAACTATCCATTTAGTAAATAAAAACTACAAAAATATAGGGATATTTTTTCAACTAACTAAATAAAAAATCTCTGGCACCCAACATGGGACCTAAAGCTATCTAATCTACGTAAATTGAAAAAATATTAACACTAAAATAGGATCCTGAAAACACATCGACTGAAACCCACGCATCTAAATCGAAACTAAAATACTGCTTATTCAACCATTACTTACTTTCAATTGAAAATTTCTATTTATTCTAAGGAACAAATTTGGTGAAATTCTACTTATTAAAATGGTTATTAAATGAACTAGTATTAAAGTAGGTATTATAATTAGTAACGACCTTTTTCAAGTACAAGTTCTTATTTGTATACCTACCCTCAAATTGTAAAAAAATCAATAGCAATTGTAGATCTATTTATTGTTTTTTTTTTTCAATTTAATAATGAGACTAGGACAGCATACAGAATCAAACTTATCTACGTATATTTCAGTTCAAAGTTTTTCGAGATCCATATGGGGTAAAGCGAAATAAAAGATCTGCTGTGTTTATTTACCATTTATTTCTAATATTCGACTAAGTGAGATGAACGATAGGTAAAAGGCGTTGAAAGAGGCGCACGGCCGTCTACATCCACTAGCTAGAATCTAGAGGCCCGTCTAGAATCCACGCCCTTTTTGTGTACACAAAAACGACGTAGAAAGGGAATTACATAAGTCTACTATACTATTGGAACTATTACAAACCATTCATGTTTTTTATAATGAAGCATGTTAGACCGATATACCATTGCATAGACAAAAAAAAATACGTTGACAGTTAAAACGTATTAGAGTAAATTTAATTTTTATTTTCCTTATTACTTAGGCCTTCAGGACTGAATTACACCTAGGAAAGAAATAATTTCATAAACTGAAATAAATTTTATCTTGTCAAGAACATTACATAAATCAGTCAGTGAGCATATTATTAATCGAAAGATTTTGTTCTTTTAAAATATAAAACACTAATTAAAAAGTAGTAATTAGTTAAATGAATAGCACTGGCCGAAAGACAAATAAATGTCTTATTGGTTTTGTAATTTTATTTTTTTCTCATCATTAACGAAGACGCTTTTCTGAACAGCCCTTGCGAGCTTATAAGAATATTTAAGTTTTCAACGTATTTACAAAAATAAAGTTATATTAAAAAATATAATTGTCTATGCGCCGGAATTACTCCTAAATTGGAACACAGATGAACATCTACATATCCCAGACCAAAACCCAACTACGGGTATTGTAATACAAACTTTATTGTATGAGTTGCAGTTTAAAACAGCCCGTATCTACTTATATTATTTATCTACTGAAAAAAATGCACACAACGGAATGTAAATACAGCTTCTATATGATAAAATAAATTAGTTTCAAGACTTCAGACTTCCATATACAAAAAAACAACTATTGAAATCCAACAAAGAACATACAATTCTGTCTGTACTGAAAAAAGAATTGAAAATATATGTGTAAATTGAAACCTTAAACAATTTAAACTGATTAAGTTTACGATTTTGAAGAGGTTGTTATACATCTAGTGTATGAACGACCATATCCTCTCATAAAAATGTGATACATCAGCAGTCCGTACGCGATTTCAGAAAAAATGTTGCATAACATCTTATGCGAATGATGTACGCACATAAAACTTTTTTACTCTTCTCCCAGTCCCAAGACGGTACAGACGTAAATAAAGATAGATAACAAAAATCTTCATGGTAGATAACAAAAATTGCAGACTTTATTAAAAAAGTAAACATTTTGCGCTCAAAACAGTAAGTTATCGACTATACCTCCAATAGTTGTTCATATTCAAACTGTCGTTCATAGATAATAGATTAAAGTGATAGGCCGCGTTTCCACTTCCGTTTATGATGAAACAAGTGCGCCAGACAGTCTTGAAACTTATTTTAAACCGCTTACTATTATAAATAAAGACACAATAGCATTATATTGATCAGTGCCGCCATGTTGGGCTACGCTATTTAATATGCACTGTGGTCTTAACTTTTAAACTAGGAATATTATATATTGTTTGATATATAAAAATCCCTAAGTTCTGTTTCTATGATAACTGAAAATGTTAAGCTATTTTGCAGTAGCATTTTGTTTCAACATTAAAAAAAAATCACAGTTTCATCAAAAACATCGATTAGCTTTACTGTCTAGTGTTTAAATAACTTGTTAACTTTTGAAGTTAAGTCGAAGCTCGAAATCAATACAGGGTTACTTTATACAGACCGGCCAAATTTCAATATAAGGGAGTTAAGGCTAAAATGATAGTATATTTTAAATATTAAAATCCAAATTTTAACATTTACTTCATAGTCAGCGTTAACATTTCGCTTGTTGTCACGCTACGTCGTGAATAGTACGAGTCATGACGTTACCAATCAACGCACGCCATTGCGATCAGAGTTTACTTTATAATCATGCGTTTTGTATTTTGCGATGGATAAAAAATGTAATTTGAATGTAAAAATGTAAATCGATTCCCAACCCTCTTATAAAATTTGGCTGGTGCTTTGAATCCCTGTTTAATTAATCATAAAAATAAAATAAAACAGAATCAAAACTATTGGGTGGAAAATATTACCGTTTAGCCAAAAAGTAAAGGAAAAAGGGTAGAATGTGTTTTTTTCTTTTCAATTAATGTCATAAAAATGGACATCTCTCTGTAGCAATACATACAAAATGGAACTAAATTAAATTAATAATAAACAGTTCGTACACGTTAGTTTAGACCACAGTACGCATTATTCCGTTGCAAAAAAAACATGGCCGCACGCCCCAAGCGGTATATAGGTAGGTACCCACTATAAATATCAAACAATTTAAATCACATACTCTTAATCATAACTTTATTACAAATACCAACTGCTACTGAATACACCGACCTATTTATACAAAAATATTGTATTAATTTGTATGCAAGTGTATAATATTAGGCGCGCGCTGTCGTGTCCGCCATTTTGAAGAGCCGTGCATGTGTCATAGCCACAGCGCGCGTGTGCCTTTCATTAATAATAACGTTATTGCTTTCGGTTAGTCATTATTATATATGTAAATCTTCAAAATCACTACACTAAAACACTACTCTAGCTTGCATTACATTAACACACAACATATTTTAACCTTTATTACATATTCAAAAGTTGTATATATGTATATTATAATCTTAATTAAGAATATATATTTTTTGTTTTCACATTGGTCCAGAAAACCTGGAGAAAGAACATTCACGATCAGCTGTTGCTACTGTATGGCACTTAAACTTTCCCAAAACCAAACTACTAGGCGAGAAGTTGAGCAAGTGAAATTTTAAATCTATAAACAAAATGACTAGAGAGGAATGTATGGTTGACGTGGCAACATTAGCGTCTTAGTTGGCAACATCTGTATTATTGTCTCGTTTCTATGCAGGGTTTTTAAGCGCTTAACGGCCTAAGGCATATCGGATTCCCTTTGAGCAAAAGATATTTGGCTAAGATTTGGCAAAATAGATTCAAATTAGGAAGACTGTAGGCCTCAAGCGAGAAGCAAACACTAAAGGGTCTACACTACGTGTCTAAATATCAATATTCCTCTCAGAGCCTGCTGGCTTTAAAAGAAATATTTTAATAGCACGCATCACAACCAACGTGTGGCTTTTGCCTGTTGAAAAATTGACAGTGTGTTTGGAAGATACATGTGTTTACGTATGAATCCATGCCAACCATGCCTTACTGGTTAGTCAAAGACGCTTCGGCCATTATACATCATGCCTGTTCTACGCCGACTTACCATAACAGCTCCACAGGAACCCCACTCCATTCGAAGCATTGGCGCCCAACACGGGGCCGGCATAATCTACTAGTACTTAAAAAAATCGTGCAAACTAAAAGGAATCATCAGAACCCATATATCCCAACCGGTACTAAGAAATAAAACACACGTTCTATATTATCAATGTAATGACACATTCTGCTAAGTGCTCCACATACAAATGAGCTGCCAAAACACTAAAGGTACTAAATACAAAACTACTACTAATTTAGGATGAATACAGATGGGCGGCATTTCAGCTGGAAATCAGCTACAAAACTATTATTGGATGTGGTTTTGATTCAGAAAACATAACCACATAAAACTATTTATAAAAGTACACTTATAGTGTATTTTCCAAATTCAGTTTTAATTTAATTAAAATAAGCCAACCAGTTTCGCTTTTGACAATCTTCAAGGCTGTATCAAATTCAAAACCGATTAGCTTATTTTATTATTAACATTAAAACAGAATTAGTCACCAAGTGTATTCTTGAACCAATAATTATAAGTAGATTGGCATCAAACGCTGACAATATAATATGGCATAAAGTACGATGTATATAGAATCACCTCGGTTATGGAGTTTGATTTCACTTTTTACATAGATTCGGGGTGCATTTCGATGTTTCCAATATGAATATCTAATGACATTAAATAATAATGCAAAATATCTAAGGAAAGAACTTTGTTTTTATACACACAAGTTAATAAAGTTAGGCTTTCAAAGTACGCGTCAGTACAGATAGTGACTTTGCGTTAGTAGGTGCAACTACAAGATTTATGTTTCGTACGGAACGCTATTCGAGCGTAGCGTCACACGGAGAAACATTGATGCAGATGAATGACATTGCGCTCGAATAGTGCCAACATTAATATTGCGATCTGAAATACAATAACAATGAATTATGGGTCGTAATTATTTGAGATTTTTAATTTCTTAAATGCTTTTGTGAGTTTATCTAATTATGTAACTTAAAAATACTAATGAACACTGATGGTACAACTAGTATGCTGTTATCAGTCATTAGATATTCACAATTGAGGCGTTGATTCTGTTTTATGTTATTTATGTCAACTGAACGAAAACTTCACTCATTTTTCAAACCATCTGTATTTATCCATACTGATGTGTGCAACATCTTCTACGCTACACACCAGGTTAAAATACAAGTGTTTAAAGAAAAAAAACATAAATATTTGTTAGCTACGAAATCTCATTAATGAAATATCGTGAATACATATAAGTATAAAAAATTAAGTACATTACTAAAGGATACCGTTGTTATCAATACTTTGGCAAGATATCAAACGGCACCCCGCGGAGGGTTACAGGGTCATGTCTCATGATGCGTAAAATAGAACGACACTATACCATTGACCAATCACAAATTAGATGTTGACGTGTGGAGCCATCCGATAATTACGTCACACAAATTTCACGTTAATAACCCTCCCCTATAGTTACATTTTTTAACCAAGTCAATATTATTGTGACGTCACAAATGTGCAAATACAATGAGAAAGTTTATGGGTCTTAGATAAGACCCCCATACGACTTTTAAATATACCTCACATAGCAAATCTCGCTCTATCCCAAGGTTAACCCCCTCCACAATAAATCTGGGACGTAATTTAGGGATGCGCTCTATTAATTTTATAACCTCAGCTTTACCGTAACTTTCGGTGGAAAACTACTTCGTATTTTATACTAGTTTTGTTATATCGCGTTTGGTTTCACTAGATTTGTTTGATTTCGAATAATTACACATCAGGGGACACCCTAAAACATCACATTAAAACCATATAATACTGAGAACAGTAGAATGCTAATATACAAAATGGAAGCTCAGGATGTCTTCAACAACCATCACTCCCATAGCAAATCTCAGAAGGCTCTAACCTACTTATATTAATACTGCTATAATAAGGGCAAGTGTACTAAATAGCATTCGATAGCCCTGATGAACGGAAAATAAAAATACCCTCAAAAATAAATTTTAAAAATTGAATCACAATCATCGGAATATCAAGATACTGTTTCAAAATTTTAAAACAAATGAAAGGCAAACTGATTTTGAATAATATCTACCATCAACAAGTATACCCAACCACTACTAGCATCTAATAAGAATTTTTAAAGAGAGAAGGTTACTACAACAAAAAAAATCATAGCAATAATAAGAAATAATATTAAAATGACATGAAAATGATTATTACAATATATGCATTATTCGATATTCCGTATCGTGAAACAAATATACGTCCGTGTACGTGAAGTCATACGTTCAAGGTACTCCTTTAGCTAGATAAGTATTCCAAAATAGTCATTGCTATGAATTATAGGGAAAAAGTGATGGAATCAGACGACATTTACATGCATTGTAGTGACAGAGAGTCGCTAAAAGTAGAAGTTCGATATCAGCGTCTATGGAATCAGTAGCGCCAAATTTTGGTGATCAGAACGGTATAATTATGTAATATGCGATTGAATGATACGTCATTCTAGCGCCATATCAAGTGCCAAATCTAATTTTAGTTATATTAAGCATGGAGTAGAGCATGTCATAGAGTTGCGTAGAACATTAATCAACCACTTTATCATGTCACAAATTTGGCGCCACTGACGCTATAGACGCTTGGCTCGGAACTCTATCTTAAGGGCATTGTTATGCAAGTCCATAAAACAAATTTCAGGTATTCCGGAGTTTTACAGCACGATAGGAATCAAGTTAATCTAGATATCTAGCTAATAAAGTCGCTTTTCGTATGAATAATGGTCTCAATCATTTTGTGCAATTTTCTTTCTTTTTCATTGAAATTCAACAGGAATGTTCCACAAACCAGGGCTACATGTGTTCGGCCAACCGGCAGGAATGAGACCGACAAAGCTACCGCATGCATTCATATCTACTCACCGCTTGCATATGCCTGGCATGGCCTATACACACTTACATATATGCAATATTACCCTACGGTTACTTTTCTATTGCATATCTTCACATTTGACAACTTTTTTTGCAGATTGATATTACAGGACTGCCATGGTATGAAAATTACTTTATATTCTTTTAACTATTTAATAGAGAATAGGTACGGTAACATAAACTAAGCTTATTCATAGTATATTTTAGCAGACTGCATTATTGCATTTCTCGGATAAACTTGTTTTGATAAAAATCTTTAGGTTATTTTAAAGGAGCTGTAAGCTTAATGTGATTTTTATGGTTTTAAAGCGGCGGTAGCATCGGGTTACTTACACGTCCATTGACGCTTGTTTTGAAAGTTTACCTTAAGGATTAAAAGTAGGCCATTTTAAATCTGAATTTTAAGAAAAGTGTATTTCACAGTATTGCGTGTTATGGTGGTGACACCGCCTGGTAATTTTACACAACTTTTAATTTAGTTCTATGACATGTAACCTAGTATGGAGTTTGATTTGATCAACTTGAATGATTCTCCAAATATACAATAACCAGCGGGAACTTTAAAAGGTGTCACCAGAGTTTAAATATAACGTGTCATATATCCACATCACTGAGAAACAATTGGAAGCCACATTTATAAAAGATAATGTATCAACCCTTTATACAATAATTATGATCTTCATTTTTAACATAGACATTTAGTTCCAAAAGTTCAACAAATCTGATATATTAATCCATTGTTTATTATTAACTATATATGTTCTTGTAATTCTATTCAAAAGTACAAAATGACACAAATCTAATTTGAATTTGCATGAAATCGAGATTCAAGAGTAGCTCTACTGGTTGTTTATTACACATATTGTGTGAGTTAATCAAACCCAATTGAAGGTAAATTAAAAAGGCAAAACCTAATTGAAGGTAAATTTTCTAGCTGAAAAATCCCGCCTAACTTCTACCTAACATACGTCACCCTTTACCGCTATATCCATAAAACCATGATATTTAAAAAAATATGTAAACCGTAGGGATCTTTAAGTACAGATTGATACCTAGCCCGTATGAGAATTTTGACTTAAAACTACAAATTGCACAAACACAACCATTTAACGTCTTTTATTATTAAATTATTTTATAATACTTCTCAATCACAGTGTATAAGAATCGAGTATTGCTTTTGAAGACTAACCTACTGCGCAGAAAATGTAATATTAAAATTAAACATGAAGATATTAGGAATACCAGAAGGTTTTAAAAAGTATTCATGATTCGGTATAAAATTTCTAATACACTCCACCAAGTCTTTAAAGACATTATGTGTCATGATCCGAATATATAAAAAAATATATATTTATAACATGTCTTTTTGACAGTTTCTTGTTTTCATGAATAGTGTATAGGTATGTAAATTTGTTTTTATTATGTTTACATTACTATAAATAGTATGTAAAACATAAAATCGTTTAATGGTAATAAGAATATTATTTTACTAATAAAAATGACTAGATAGCTTCGTCTTGTTCTCTAACATCTCATTTTCCAACTAATATTACATGTTCTGATTCACTTAAATGAAAATAAGTACGTTTTTAAGTTTGTTAAATTTTCGAATATAAGATAATAATAGAATATAGGCGGACTTGATGCCTTTTTCTCGAGATTTAAATCAAATTTTCAATCAAAAACTTTTACTTATCACACAATAATTTACCAATCTTAATTTCTCACTGGTATATAAGTCAGTGACATCGAAAAGAGGGTATATTAAGAAAAATATACAAAAACAGTACATAGGCTTTAGACAACCAGTCTCCATTTTTTAATGTTATAGCCTAATAATACGTATAATACCTGGGATATATCAATACTGAGATATCATTTAAAAACTATCTAACATGTAAGAAGTTCGAGTAATAATCGAATTTTTAAAAAATCCTATACCTTCATAGCCCTTTATGAATAAAAGCTGCCTAAATACTTAGTTATTCAACAACTTAAGTGATTTTAAATATATTTTTTGAAAACCTAACACCTAAAAAGTTTTGTTATGAATAGATTATTAAATAAACTTATTAAGTACCATTTCATAAGATTCCAGTTGCTTTTAAGTCAGAACGGCGAAGCAAAAGAGCATTTTATGTCTATGACCTGATTAAGGAACCTAAACAAACATTCATATTATATTTTGCCACTAAATAAATGGTAAATAGAACTTTATGACACCCCAAACTGGGGCCAGGCATAGACAAGCGGTTTCTACAGCATTTATTGTCAAAATACACTCTGCGTGTTAGATTTGCATTCCTTACAAATTGCTAATATAAATTAATGATACGCTCTAATATTACAACCCCTTTTATAATCCACGACTCTACCAAATTAAATGTCATCATAGATTTAAAAATTGGACATTGTGAAACAATAAAAATCTGAATATGAAAGCTATAATTTTGCATATATCCTAAATTACCAAAACCAAATTTATATAAACAACAGAAATATATACTGTATTTGAATAGATGTATGAAAACTAAGGGCCATAATAAACACTTTTTATTTCTGATGAATTAGGCAAAGTGTATGACAGTGCCATGCTCTACACTAATCAATTGTAAAAGACGCTTGTGTCAAAGTACCCAATATATATTATTGTACATAATAAACACTATACAATTGCCCGAAAAAATGTTGTCAATTCTGACAAATATTTTAACCCAGTATCAAAAAATCTTTCATAGAATGAAGTGTGAAAATATGATGCTCATTTGAAAGGGTCCATGCTTATATATATAAAAAAAAAGAAATGTGTTCAAATATATTCGTATACAAAATGAGTGAACTAAATAAAACATGAAAAATTGTTGGGTTTGATACTATTACTTAACTCATAAAAAAAACAAAAGGTGTA
This sequence comes from Calephelis perditalis, assembly GCA_018236665.1. Lineage (NCBI taxonomy): Eukaryota > Metazoa > Arthropoda > Insecta > Lepidoptera > Riodinidae > Calephelis > Calephelis perditalis. The sequence goes on along the minus strand of DVZK01000176.1, from coordinate 1,138 downwards.
AAACATTCAATTCGGTAAAAATACTGACTGTCAAGTAAATCTAGGTTTAGACCTTATTGAAAAAGGTTTTGACAGTCTACTCAAATGTCATGACAGTAAAATTATTCATGGCATTTGGCATTTTTCTAATGTTTTGTTAAGGTAGCCAAATTCCATCTATCCAATCGATACATAAATGTAATTGTCATGCTTTTTCTACAAACTGGATAGATCTTAAGACTTTGGGATACCAAACTCAAAATTGACTGTCGGTTTTACAAGTGTTTTTTAACAGTCAGTATCATAGATTACGCTATTTTGTCATCTATTAGTACATGATATGGTACAAATTTGCTTGCGTATTGGTCGTGGATTTAAAGGTGGATTGCAGTAGTTTGCCTCAACATTTTATTGAATTTAAGAAATTCACGAGTTATTATTTTTAAGTTGGCTGTTAAACTAAAAGGATTTGAAATATTATTTCAAACAGTAATAGCTCAAAACTATAAAACTTGTGTTCAACGCTAGTTTGTGGTGGTAGTTTTGTGTTTTATTACAATCTTATTGTGGTAGAGAGATAATAATACCTGTTAATTTTAACTTTTTTTTAAATGAATTCGACATTAATAAAAGTAAGGACAATTTCAAAAAATATTTTCGGTTTTGAATTTGTTAGCTTATAACGAAATAATTAAACATGAAGTTTAGAAGTCCCTTTTAAAAATGAATTAAGACAACTTGTTTTTATATGTATTAGAAAAAATAATAACCAATTATGTTTATTATCCGATTGTTTTATAGTTATTATCAAATCACCATAATTGAAGCAAACAACTGCAACCAAAGGGGTATTACGTCTACTAAATCATACACTAGGATTGCTTTACTCGTTAGATATGTATTGGTGAGATGACAGCCGCCGTGTGACGTGCGCTATTTTTTCAATGACATCGAATTTAACAGGCAATGGAATTGTGTACAGCCACAGCTATCACTAAAGTGAGAATATGTTTGGCACAATCGTTTTTAACATTTAATGGCACGAATATTTAATACTGATTCCGAATATTATTATAATATTTAAATATTATAACATCAACACGCACATCACACGGCATTCTAAATAACATCTAAATAAAAAAAATACAGAGCGGCAATG
>DVZK01000175.1:0-13857 GCA_018236665.1 Calephelis perditalis | reverse complement strand
GAACTTTTTCTCAATTCTAATAGACGAACAGATACCTACCCATAACATATAATTTATTTTGTATATTGTTAAACATGCTTACGTGCAGTAAAACTCCAAAAGAATTACATACTTTGATTTCATTAACATGCAAGTACATGCGTGTTATTGTGTAAATGAAGTTAAAGTAAATGTACTTTTTTATCATATTGAAAGGCAAGAAGAAATTCACGTCACTTAGAGACACCAAAGGTGGTAATGGCGCGTTGCCAAACTGAGACCGGGTTGGCAGGTCTCGAGCAAAAGTAAGTTTACCAGCTACTTCACCCTCCGAACCGGAACAAGACAGCGGCAAGCACTGACGTTATGCAGGCATTAATAGGTAGGGCGGTGGTACCAATCCGGGCGAGTCGCTGCGACACTCTACAACCTAGTCAGATGTCGCGGTTTTAGTGACGGTAAGCCTAGTTTTGCCTTTTACAAGCTGCCTGGCAGGAAGGCCGATGGTCTATTCTGCAAAAGGAGCCCAGACCAACACGGTATTTCCCATTGCTAAATTCTTTGTAGTAATAGTAAATTTATTTACTTTTTACTGATGAAACTCATATTTTCACCTACTATATTTACGTCAATTCCCTTACGGTGTAGGCAGAGAGTGTTAAATCTCATGAACAATGCAGATCTTTCTGTCTTCTTCCACACTCATAAAAACTCGCCGATTTGAGACACTCTTGACACCATCCTCGGATAACAAACGAGTGGGTTGATAGTGGAATGTCAACCTAGGTCGCTACGGGTATCTACATTCATCCACATTCGCAATGTATATTAGTTTTGTCAATCTTTCATTTGTCATTTCTTTCCACATGACCGAACCATAGGAGCATGCCCTTTCTCATTTTAACACCAACGCGTTCTTTCAATCTCACTCTTTTTTGGATCTCACTATTACGAATGCAGTCAGCGAGCATTACACCACATACTTTCCATAGCACTCTCATTTCGAGCGCATCTAATCTGTTCTCTTGTTTTTCTGACATACCTAACTCTTGCTTCCATACAACAACGTTGGAATAAGCACAGAATTACGCAAAGCGAGTCTAGCACCTTGATTCATAACCTCGTTTCGAAATAGCTTAACTACCACTCTATTAACACTTTGCATAATGACCGCCTCGTTGGTCGAGTGGCTAAAGTACACGTCTAACTACATCGACCAAACGCGTGGCTCGAGTTCGATTCCCGACGGGGGCAGGCATTTGTGTGATGAACATTTAGATGTCTGCTTTTCCGGGTCTGGGTGCTTATTAAATTTATTCTGGTATCTATTTAAGTATTTCTATGTATTAGAGTCGTGGACTAGCGCCCATAACACACGCATATATTGCGCTTACTTTGGGGTTAGATTCAATTTGTGTAACTTGTTCAGGGATATTTATTCATTCTTATAATTTAAACCTTTGTACATAAATGTAGACCATTCCAGGCAAAATGTAGCAATTATTGTGGAGCCTAAAAAACTCACTAATTTTGTTGTTTCCAGCTCAAGAGACAGTATACTTCCACACCTAAACCTTAGTTCAGCACTCACATGCAGACTTATCGGTGGTCTAAGTAGAGAACAGAAAATGATGTGCCATGAATCTCCTGATACCGCAACCGTTGCTTTTGAAGGCTTGCAGCTAGCAGTTAAGGAATGTCAGCACCAGTTTCGATGGCACAGGTGGAACTGTTCCAGTTTGATCTCAAAAAGCTCTAATCCACATTCCAGTGCCATAATGAAAAGAGGTAAGAATATTTTTTATGCTTCATCAACTTACTTAAGGAACTTAAGGAAAAAGAGGGGTACTATAGCTTTGACATGTTGTCTATCTGTCTGTGGAAATACAGCTTATAAGTGAATAGACCGATCTCAATGCAGTTTTTTTTATTTTTTTTATGATAATGGAGGGCAAACGAGCAGACGGATTTCCTGATGGGAAAAATTCACGCCCCCTAGAGACACTAAAGGTGGTAACGGTGCATTGCCAACCTGAGGCCGGGATGTTAGGCCTCGAGCAACACAGCACTCTACCACCAAGGACTTTGTTGGTAATAACCCGTTGCCCCTAAGCTCGCATATTACGAATTTTCGGGCAAGTCAGCCATTGATCTATTTCACAGAGGACCGGGCCAACACGGTTTAATTCGGTTTTACCTAGAGCTGTAGGATAGTTGTACGTAAGACTTTAAAAGACGTATGTTTTCAGTGCAAAAAATATTTGAATACAATATTTATATGGCTGTGAATCTGACTAAACACTAAACTTTGTGAAAAAAAGATTAAATATTGTGTAAAAATAGTGCACAATTAGGCAATATTATCGTGAATAATTCGATTAGTTACTATTTTCTATCAATATCAATCCGTTGTTTGCAACTGTTTTGCCTGTCTTTCCCAAAAGGTAGATTACATGAGATTTTTTTCATACTTTGCCTAATTAATGGACGCATCCCAAAGTAAATATATCATAGTTAATCACTATTGAGATACAGTCATCACAGGGCAACAAAATTGTTGTAGGTATTTCGAATTTTCCAAAAAAGAAGACACTAATTATGTATGAATCTTAAAATATAACATTAAGTCAACGGATATCCACATTGTTTATGCTATCCTAGTTCAGGTTTCACGCATTTACATCAAACAATTCACGCTTTTCTGTCAAACAATTCACGCTTATTTGTCAAACAATTCACTCATTTCCCAAACAATTTATTCATCCCCTAGAAACAATTCATTCGATTTTCAAACAACCGTCGCCCCGTTAAAAAATTTCCCATAAACAACAAAAAGCAATAATTCTTCAAGTCGAAATACACGTACATGCGTCGAAACAGCGATTGCTTAATTATGCAAAGAAATAAAAACTTCAAACCCATAATAAATATACTTATTTATTTATGTACCTTTGTCGCAAATGGTGGGCTGCCAATTACTTTGTAGCCTTCATTCAGTGTCCGTAGGTGGTAGCAATTAACGACATAACCTTAAACCTGTTCCCAAGTGATTCCATATACAATTTTATTAAAATAAATGCATTTAACTTTCAAACCAATCGCAATCGGCCATTACGAACCGAATTTATTACGAAGAAAAATTATACACGCGTATTAAGACCTACCGGATGGCCGCATTATGTTGGTATTACCTCGTAAGTCTACGTCTGTATGTCTGGGTGTGAAAGGCTTTGTGGATCCCATTTTTTCACAATCATCGCACACGTTGACGAGGATATTTACGAGCATGGAAGATGGGAGACTACAAATAATAAGTTGATGACGTTGCCAGGTGGGGTCGCTCCTCTGGCCGCGATTTCACGCTACGTGTGGGTCCGACCCTCCCCCCGCTCCCCGCTGGCCCTACCAATTAATATTTTACTGAGATTGTCATGACCAAGCTGTCTGTTCGAATTCTTCGTTGACCCTCAATACATATCTTAGTATAATAATCTGGGATTCAGGAAATGGGTGTCTATCGCAAATAGGATGAATAAAACTTAAAAATAACTAGCTGTTGCCCGCGGCGTTGCCCGCGTGGTCCCACAGGAACATTGTATTGAGATAAATCTACCCTATGTGTTAATCCAAGTTACCATTTATTTGTGTATCAAACTTTATGAAAATCGGTTCAGCAGTTTTTGCGTGAAGGAGTAACAAACAGAAAAACTCTCGCATTTATAATATTGCTAGGATAGGATTATTAAGATTATTTTGTTAAATTAAACACATGAATCTGAAAATTGATTTTCATTTATCAAAGATTTTCATAGGATTTCTATCTATAGATAACTTATTATAATAGTAATTAATTAGTCGCATCTCCTGAGTGAAAAGGGATCTAGTAAGACTGCGTTGGTACCTTGAAGCTGGGAAAGCAGGACACAACAGTAACGATACTAATATCATGCTGAGTGATTGTTTTGATCGCAAAATTGGTACAATAAAAGCTTACGTGGAAAAACAGCATGAAGCTAAAATTTAATAAACTATTGTAAATAAATAAAAATGTAGATATTTCGAAGTAGGTATATCAAAATAATAAAAAAATATACGCTACATCTTATAAAATTATAATTACATACATATATACAATAAAATTACGAGTAGCAATATTAAATCAATATAAAGGAATCCTACAGTCAAATAAAACGGATTGAAACCAAAAACTATAAGTATGATGAAGTATCTACTTTTTACTGTTAGTACTTACACACAGTATACACAGATCTGTGAAAGTCAAAGAGAAAAGAAGGCCCTGGATCTAGATCTTTAAGAACATACTTTGTACGCTATTTTTCTTTTCGTTCGTTTTACCAAAATAGCGAGTATGTTATGCTACGTTAGGCAAATGACTTAATTTACTTTCACGAATTTCCAGTCTCTGTCAGAAAAAAATCAAATACTTGCTCAGTAGTTCACATCACATAAATATTTTGTGCAACCACCATTTTGTCGATAGCTAACTTGTCAGTTAATTACTCCACGCGCGTTACGTATAATTACTATATGTGAACAAAACAAGAATTTGTAAGCTCTCCGAGCCTTAAAATTTGAAACAATTCCATTCTACTATCTACAATTGATTTCTGAAAACTATTTGATAATTCAATTTAAAAGGAAAAAATTACTTACGAGTGTCTTCTATAACTGTAGGCCAATTCTTGTATTTAATTCATTGATGTTAATGACGAAATCGTCTTTTGTAAATACACTATTGTAAGCTGTTAGTATAAGTAATACTCCGTAACATCACCTTCCGGTGCTCGGAGCCCCGATTAAATTTGAAAACAGTAAAAAAATAGCGTATCTAAACACTTAACATCTTTCTTAACTCAACCATTGTTGAGGCACTGAATTGAGACGTCGATGAAAAAAGGGAACAAATCGAGAGGCATTTAAATAGGATAATAGCGATCAATGATCGTCGAAGAAAGATAATAATGTGGACGCACGTTTTTTCTGCCGATCGACACATTCATGCTGGACATATTACATTTTGGACAGATCGCAGATTTGTTCCGCTTCCCTTATAGCCGGAGAGATCGTTACGATTTTTAAAGGTGTAAGATAGAAAGCAAGCAGATGACTGTTTAAGCTTAACAAACAACCGCGCAAATTTACTTAATGGGTTTGTAAAATTTATTGAGTGGTAAATCACCCTGCGGACGATGGTGTTGTTACATTCAGATGCCAATAAAACGCAAAAGAATGTTACTAGCATAATTTGCAAAATACACTAGTTTAATATTTGGTGTCTATAGATGTAACAGGGATGTTCAGAAAAGACGAATGCGACATTGTAATGACGAAAAGATTGAACAGTAATCGTCTCAAGTTTGGCGAAGTTTTAAAATCAAAATGCTTTGGATGGTCTAAAGGCTAGACAATCCATGACCATATTATATCACCATACATAAGATATCCTCCAATTTCGTCAATGTTTGGGCACGATTCCCAATTAGTTTGGATTTTGGAGACGTGGTGCGCAATATGACAGGGAGAATCCGTGCAGCACTATGTTATTTATTAAAAACAGCAGATGTGGTCGTAATCAGTCATGACGTTTATAGACGGATGGAAAATCTACTACATTATTAACAAAATGTTGCCTAAAGTTCTCGTTAGCTCTTAAACTATAATTACGTCGTTAACGCTTTTGTTGAACGTGACAAACACTCAAAAGATAATTTAGACTAATGAGAACATTGTCGGGAAAGGCTGGTGATGTTTAGATTATAGGCATGTTGAACCTGAGAGTATGGCTATAGTCTGAGGGTGGTAACATGGCGGGTGATATGAATCTGACGACGCCGCAGCGCACGTGACACGAATACAAGCGAATGTATCATAAAAATGACGTTTATTAACGTCTTATATCAACCACGTGTTCGGAGGTGACGAAGTGCGACGAAAAAGTATGATTATGATCTGCAAAAAAGAAGCGTCGTTATGAGTCGCTTTATCTGACGTCTGGTCGTGGGAATATGATTCTATTTAAAATTTATTATTTCGCTATAAAAGTTTATTGACATTTGTTTCGGTTTGTTATTACGTTATATCACTACACGGGATCCTATGACTCCGTTCCATGGCAAGACTTAAATAATTTTGGAACAGGTGAAAGTTTTTGTAATCTTTAGCGTATGCTCTATATATTCATAGATCTGCTATGAAATTTGAATCATTACATTGGACTAACTATACAATCTGAATGTAACTCCCTAATAACGATATTATATGTCTGAATTATGGGTGTTAGTCAATGATACTAATATACAGAAATACTTAAGTAAATACAAGATTAAATTTTACAAACATTTCATTATACTAATTTACTCACAAAAGTCTGCCCTATTAGTCTCAAAGATGGCCGGTGACGCTACACATATAGGCTAGCGCCTTGACCAAAGATATGGTCAAACTTGGCTTAGAAAAAGTGTAATAATATAGATTTTATGGATTATAATTACTACAACCTATTAGCTTTGAAGCTTACTTTAACGCTGGGTCAGTTTGTATAATTTGTCTAGTTAAATTATTTCAAATAATAAAATTAATCATAGCTGAGTCAGTCAATAGAAAAGGAATCAGGAGCGAGAAGGACGTGTTGAAATGTCTCAACCTAATGGCCATGATAATATCTTCCTCGGTGTGTTACCAAATCGTGCTTTTACAGATGCCCCTCAACTGTGAGAAAAAACACAAAAGGCCTATAAAAATATGAATTTATCCAAAGCACTCTAAGAGGAACTCTTTGGACGTGACATGGAGTGGTTTTTTGTGTTGTATCTCTGTCCCTATTGGATTATGAAGAAGGCTTTTAGGAGTTAATTAACTCGAGAACAGTGATGTGGCAAAATTACAAAGGGCCTTTGAACGAAAACAATAATAATGCTACGTTATAATTTATATTGGTTGTGAGCATATATTATTGAAAAAAAAAATGTTTTAAGGTAGAAAAATAATTTTCTGTGACGAAATGTAATCTTAGGTCCGTTTTTTTTATAGTCAAGAACTTTGTACAAACTTAACCCACCTGATGGAAACTGGAGAAGAGGCCGTGCACTAAGCTGGAAAGTGACTTTTTAAACTTTCCTTGGAGACACTCAAATATTATTCATTTCGGTACTTACAAAGAGAAGTAAAGGGTACAACAAATACGCCATTTATTAAAAAAACATAATATTTTTTTCGTACTTCTCAACTCTGCGTCTATCTGAACTCAGTCTTCATAAAAATATTCATAATTATTCTTTCGTAATGCAAAAAATAAGGCGCAGAAGTATATAAATATAACTTTAATTTAGTGTAATACACACTGTCATTTTATATAATTTAGTTTTACACACAATAACATTTTTTTTAAATATACAACAAATAGTTATAGTTCAAACTTCTTTGCAAAAAAAAAAAATAATTAAGGAAAAATGAATCCTGTAGTTTGAGATGCGTAAACAAAAAATGTTTTGGGTAATTCCATCTCATCTCCTTTTACTTAGCAATCAGTTAAACATCCTGTATAAAAATAAGATGTCTTAAGCAACAAAAGGGCTTCAAAATATTTTTTATTACGCATATCAAGTTATAATTGTTCATTTCAAAAGCGACCAACCTCAAATTTTATAGACATGTTAAAACGTTTTCATATTTATATACTCTCGCTAATTAAGGTGGTACCTCCCTTATTCTTTAGTTTCTTAATATTTTGGGTTCATACTTAGTTAGAAAGAGGTTTATAAAAAGAATTCTTATTTTTATACTAATAGTCCAATGAAAAAGGCGGAGTTTCTGATGTCAAGAGTATGTAGACTATCTCCAAATGTGTCAATGCTTTGACAAACTGAAGAAATTAGAAGATAGCTTGCTACCCGATCTTCCAAATTTGCAACACAACAATGGGTTATTTAAATGACTGGTTTAATCAACTAAATATGCATTCAGCCAAAGTAGGTGGAGTGCCGATAGGCAAAACCTTACCTTTTGTAATTTTTGTAATTATTAGATAATATGTTTGTCAACTGTCGTGTTTCGGTTTGGAGAGTCTGCATTAGGTTGGTGTAATTATTGCTTCTTCTTATATTGTGGGAGTTAGTGTCTTTGGCTAGTCGTGGGTGCCCTGGTTGTACAGAGGTACTACCTGGTTGTAGGCAGAGGCCTACCTTATCAGGGATATGGGCGTGAAGATACTTATTTACTTACTTCTTGCATTCAAGAATGTCTGTTTCTATATATTTTAAGGAAAAAGAATTCGCCGCCAACAGGTAAGTTCAAACCCAGCCTGGGGCGAAATATTATCTTTCTTTAAAATTTATGGAAATTTACCCGAAGTACAGGGCAAGTGCTAAAATAAAAATACGTTGCAAGAATGTCTGCTGTTTGTTTACCTTCCTACAACATATAAAGTAAAGTCAGTCTGAAATGTTAAATTGGAAGATCAAAGTATATGTTACACATAACAACAAAACTGAATTTCTATGATAAATATTAAAATACAAATAGTTTGGTATAATATGCAACAAAAACCAAAATCTGCTAGGGAGGTCTCAAAATAATCAATTTATTCTGATATATCTTAAACATATTCAACCTGCTTCTACATACTGAATGCCTTATCGAAATCAAAAGAAAGAAACACGTGCTCATTTTTGGCACCAGATTTATTACCGAGTGTGGTGGAAGCGAGAATCTTCGCTAAAAACTATTTAAAATAACAAAATACCGAATCATAAATTATAAAGATACGCCATAGTATATTCGACGAAAACGCAGCGGTCGTGCACGCATTAAAAACGATGTAATACAGTGTGGAAAAAGTCGACCACCGCTAGTGGGAGACGGAAAAACTCATCAGTATGCACATCTCATTAAATAAATGTCTTACAAACATACATATTTAAATACAGACGATGAAAATAAAATACTCAATATGATAATTGAAATTTGTATTAACTTAGAGGCGCTGGCAATTTTTTTTGCTAACCGGCGCCGTTGCCACATATGGCCTGAATGGAGATTTGCCAATTTAATCCAACGTTTAAAGAAACATCTCCAAGGTACCTAATAACGTGTTCTAGTCCCAATGATTACTAGTTTTTGCCATTACAAGTTTTGCGATATCCAATTACATCCATGGAATTATAAAAAAACAGTTATACAAAGTACATGATATAAACGATACATGCAATACAAAAACTCATTATGCAGTTCAATATACTGCATAATACATAAACAAAATTTGCAAGTATAACTTCGAATAGCCTAATACGAAGATGGCTTTTTGGAAATAATTACGTACGTCATGCATTATTAAAGAATGCTCAAAGCAAGAAGTTAACAGTCCCAAGTGTAAGGAAAGAATTCAAAATCTGTCACCCTATTGAAATTCAAAGGGGAAATTTTGGAGCGATCGGGTGAAAAACCATAAAACGAATGTATAAAATTTAGTCAAGGCGTCTAAGGAATTGGAATGAAATTGATATACGAAGCGAAAATGTTCGGTTTGCATGGTTTTACACAAATATTAATGAACTTGTTAGAAAACTAACGACGTTGGACCTGAATTTCTAAACTTTCTTACATTTTTACATACATTTTTGTTTTTACGTAATGACCATTTTGGTTATTTGGCAGACTAAATGAGTTTGTTCAGTTGGTTTCTTCACGTTTTAATTTTATTAATGTATTTTCGAGATTTGTAAGAAATGTCTTTTACATTTTCTACACTAAAATGATGACTTTATTTTGAATTGAGATTTCAATTGTTTTGTCCTAAAGCTTTTATAATTTTAGCCTTTTTGTAAATTTGAAGTCAACATTCTCCACTTACGACACCTACATATAGAGAAATCGAGACACACATCTTTACTATTTTAAGCTATTGTTTTGTTATTTACATTTTTAATTGCAATAGCTTATAACATTCACGGCGCAGGGCAAACCTAGTGTGAAGACCATAATCAAAATTCTGTTTCTTTTAATCAATATTATTATAAAATATATTTGTTGATTGATTACGCAATATTGGCTTGACCTTTATGGAATCATAACAATAATTAAAAACCAATTCCTTGATCTTAATTATTTAATTAGTTGTGTATTTTTGTCCTAATGACAGTGTTTTAGATTCGTTTTCTTTGGTACTCTTTTAGGTAAGCTAAAGTTTTTATCGTTACTATGTTTTTTCTTCATACTTCGGGTGTCTGAAAAGTAGGTAAGTAGGTAGATAAGTAAAAAGAGTCGGTAGGTAATCGAGAGGTAAACAATCTTCGATGATATTCCATTATCCAGTTGTTGGTTCCCATTTTATAATACTACAGGTTTAGTATGATATACATACATGTCATTAAAGTAGATAAATTTTATCAATCTAGCTAAAACATTGGGATAGACACTATTGGGCTACACCTGATCAGTTTGCCCTATCGTGTGGTAAAAATTGTAAAAAAGAAGAAAAAATTCTACTACCTTTAAACACAACGATAAGGTTGTTGACCCAACGATAAGGATTTGTAAATGTAATAAACTTTTGTCAATTAGATTTATAAGAAAAAAGACAAGCCCGCTGAGTTTCTTTCGCCGTCTTCTCTTCTTCTTCGGTGGTAGTTTTTAGAATTATATAGACGCGTTACAAGAATTTTGTGTAGATCTACGTAATAAAAGCTAATTTGATTTGATTTGATTTGAAGGTTTTTGTGTTTGTCCATTTAACTTTACGGCCAATGCCAATAACCAACCTTAAGTTAAAGATAGGTCTAGTAAATTTTTATTTATACATCGAATTTGTTTCAATTTATTATTGAAAAATATCAATAAATCTATAAAAATGTCTGATTTTATTTTAGGTATGTCATTTAAATTGGTAGGTATTAATAAGCATAAACACGTATCTCTGTAATTGAAGAGAAAAAAGCTCCTCTACTAGAGTATGGCAGACATGACCTGGAGAAACTGACCAATTTTTTGTAAAATAGCCATTTCTACTTTCAAATCCTATGATATGTATGACACTAGAGCGACAACGGACTTCATGCAAACTAGTTGTTCTAAGGAACAATCAGAAGCTCTCCTGATGGTAAGAAACAGACTGTATTTGACTGGGATAGTATGTAAAGAGGTATGTTTTACCTAAGCAACAATAAAGAAATATCTTCACGTGATCTTTTATCCTTGTTATCATCAATATATTTGTCTGTGTGAGTCAAATGCATGGTAGTGTGGGTAACGTTTTTTTTATTGATTTAATCTACTTCATAAGCATTATCATTGAAAAATATTAGCTTTCTGCACTTCTCCTACACATAAACTATAAGTGTGCCAAATTTTATGCTCCTGCGTGTGCGCAATTTTCGTAAAACGGGGTTCAAAGTTTTGGCATCATGTATTAATATATAGACACAGCTCACGCTAACTCAAATGATAGGATTACATTGTTAACATTTTAAATTAATTGTTACAATAAATGCTTTATTATTATTAGATTTTATTAAATACGCATTTGATTACTAATACTCTTGAAAACGCTCTGATGTTTCAAACTTAACAGTAGGTACGTCGCTGCTATCTTTTATAAAATGATGATGGTCTGGATGTTTATCGATCTCGGGCTATAAGCAGCTTTAGTATTAAACTTATACGAAAGGAAAAGAAATGTCATGAGTTAATCATTAGTTAAGCCTTTAAGATGAATTGGCAAGAACATGACATGTGATAAGGATTATTCATCTCTCGGATTTGTCGGTCATAGGAGCTTTACCAATATCTTATACATAGGATAAGCTTTACATGTACATATTTTTGTATTAATAACTATTATTTTTTATGGATAAGATAGAAACAAGCACATGCCTTTTAATATATGCCATACATGCTATAGATATGCTCTCCTGTGGCTAGGGTGTTGGTTGGTTGATTTGTGTGCACTCTACCACCAGTGATCTACTTGGTATTTTTTTTATATTATATTTGAAGGCAAACAAACAGACGGATTTCCTGATGGTAAGAAATTCCCGCCGTTTAGAGATGGGTGCATTGTCAACCTGAGGCCGAGATGTTAGGCCTCGAACAAAAGTAAGTTTACCGGTTACCTTACCCTCCGAACCGGAACACGTCATGATGATATGGAGACAGGAATAGGTTAGCCGGTAGTAGCAATCCGGGTCAGTCGTTGCGAAACTCTACCACCTAGCCAGATGTTACGGTGCTAGTGACGGTAAGTCTATGTTCACCTTTTACAAGCTGCCTGGCTGGAAGGCAGACGATCTATTCTGTTAAGAAGCCCGGACTTATTGCTGCTGCCATAACGTCAGTGTTGTCGTTGAAGAGTTCCAGTTTAAAAGGTTGAGTAGCCGGTTAACTCAATTAAGCAAGAGACTTAACACCCTGGCCTCAAGTTAGCAATGCATTATTGCCATCTTTAGAGTCTTTAGGCGGTGATTTTACTATTTGCCTTCCAGTCCGTTTGCTTGTTTGCCTTCAAAAACTCTAAAAAAATGTATAGGCGAATGAAACCAAAGTTTAATTTTAGCGGTGGCACTACCCATTTCATTTAAATAATTCGTTAGATGTAAACAATCCCAAGATTACACATTTCGTAAAAAAATTGTCCTAGTTTTGCCGTAATACAAGTTAAAGCATATTATAACATTTCTTTTCATTTTCATCTCTTTAGCTTGCGCACTTTTATTATAAAACAACGAGAAAAAGCACATTCCATTTAATACATTTCCACATTTTATTACAATGCTTTGCTTAAATAATCTCCCAAGGAAAATTATTTTTTAAGAAATTACGAGGAATTCTCCGTAAGCACGTAATCCTCTGGGCAATGATTTCGTGAGGATCTCCCCAGAATATCTTCTCATAACTCAAAATGAGATCATAATGTCGCAAACCTCGAGGGATCTTAAAGAATAACAAAGAAAAAACTCAAAATTACGCAGGTCGAGTAATTTTCGGGGCTAGCTACTCGGAATGTTTCCTTTGGGACTACGTCGGGGACCTTTTGCGATTAGGTTGTGGTTTTATAAGCTTGTTACATTTTACGACAGGAATATTATGTTTAAGCGTACCTTCCAGTCTTCATGGCGGAATGAGTGGACTTTACGAAGACGCAGGAAATACTTTCGTTGACCATTACTTTTATAATGCCAATGAAACGAATATTTGACCGTCCTTTTTACAAATATGGTTTATAAATGGAGATTCCTGGTTTTAGTATGACAATGAAGATAAACGCAGGTTGAAATAACAAACATTGGTATATTTTACAACCTCTTATTTCCCTAACTGCAGTTTTATTGCCTTTTAACCTATTGCGAAAAAAAGAGAAAGTATTTTCGACTCCTATATTTTTGTATAAATTAATTGATCTTTCAGTTGTTCCTAAAAGGATTCGAAAAATTATTTTTATATTTGAAAGAGCCTTTGAAATAAATTATTAATTAAGCAATAATATTTTTCCCTCAGATTTAACCCACCAATGCATATTTCCAAAGCTTCCACTAAATATAGACAAAACTCATACCTTATAAAGCGAGTAAGTCTTTCAATCATTTGTGCAAAAATCTGGATATTGATCAATTTATACAATCAATGTTCCTAAAACAAGGCGATGCTACAGTAACAATTACTTTTTGCAGTGATCTTATAATTGTCTCGTTGGTCGAGTGGCTAGCGTACACGCTTTACAACCGCGAGGCTCGGGTTCGATTCCCGACGGGGGCAGGCATTTGTGTGATGAACATTTAGATGTCTGCGTTTTCGGGTCTGGGTGTTTATTAAATTTATTCTGGTATATATTTAAGTATTTCTATGTATTACAATCGTTGACTAACACCC
>DVZK01000174.1:0-13860 GCA_018236665.1 Calephelis perditalis | reverse complement strand
GAAACCCATCGAGATTTGCCGATCTAAAACCGAATTTTACCGAACAACGACATTTGTCCATCGTCGACGCCATATTGCGCCATATTGTCTTGTCAAGATAGCTGTATGTGGGGAAAGTTTTCCAGTTTTTATTGACTAAAAATAAAGTTTGCGTTTTATTATTTGTGCACTAATCTTACCACAAAGGTAAGTTAGATCTATATATCTATATTGCTAATCAGATTTGTCATAAGTTTAGTATTAGTTAAAATATATAAAATTACCATTTTTGTCGGGTGTGGTATTTAGTTCACCCTTATTTGTTTATTTTGTTGTCTATTTCGAATGCTCATGATTACTTTAACCTGTTCTCGTTGAAACAATTCGTTCAGTTGTGATTATAGTGACTTAAAATAATGTTTATAATATTTGTTTGTTTACTAATCGATAGCCACGGCTGCGTCATAAAAGCTGATTAGTTTCCTTGGCGCAGGGTGCAACGCTGCATCCTAAATCATGAGTTATCAAATACCGTCATCGCAAAGCCGCACAAGTAAGTAATTCATCTAAATTGTACTAGAAATAATATTACTCCCATTACATCTGACTCATCCATGATCTGTAGACTGTAATGGATGCTGTAACAAGAACTTGTTTGTAGTTAGAATGTACTTTCTTATGGATTTTTTTAAATACAAATAACAAAATTGAAACATTAGTGTTTATTGCTGTAGTAGTTATCAATTTATTAAACTTATTACTACAGGAGGTATTTGTTAAATGTGAAAACATAGTGAATGTTGGTAATTCTGTAAGTTAAACATTACAAATTCACCAGATATTTGCGAAATGCGTTAGAAGTTAATATATTTGCTTAATAAATTTAATATATTTGGCACTATTATCTGCCAGATTTTCATGATGTCATTAGGTACCTACTTTAGGTAATTTTGTCATAAAATTTCAAAATTATCTAATAATTTATGAGTTTGTTTAGCTTGAAAAAACTTGTAAAATTAGTTTATGATGTTATTAACTTTTTATGGATCGTAGCTAATTAAATTTGCCAATTATTTTTGGTACTTACAACTTCACTTTTAATAGCAATTTGCAAAAGATTAAAAACAGCTGTAAATTTGGTTATTTAACCAACAAAACATATAGTAGAAGATTTTAAAATAATGTTTAAAAATTAAAAGTAACTGATAATTTATGCTTAAAAAACAATAGTAGTTGTAATAATGCTCCAATCATAACTGGCTTCACTCAAAATTTATTAAATTGTACCAACAGAAGGAAAAAAAAATACTTTTTAGCCCTAAGTTCTTTTCAGACACACACAGTGAATGAACTTGTGGATGAATCAGATTACTAGTACTATTTCCAATCACCTATACCTAACATCATAACGTTAGTGCAGTGCTCACTATTTTCAAGTTCAAGTTGAAAGGTAGTAGGAAAAATACAGAAGTAACATGTCAAGGTGATAACATATTGTTAGTGCCTTTTGGTCCCTGTACCATTAGGGACTCCTTTGATTCATTAAATCCCCTCCGAAACTCTCCTATATAAAATAAATATATTTCAAAATTAACCACAAGGTTTATTCTGGATGTAATTACTTAATATGTTTGATAAGATAATTAAATTTTTAAAAGCAATTAATACTAATATGAAATCATATTATCAGCACTTAATTAAGTGTTAATTATATTCATAAAGGATTTTCCCTATCTATTTTACATTGTATTATTATTTCCAGTGTCACACAGTAATTATGGTGGCTCTGATGTGCCAATGGCTCCTAGTAAGGAACAGCAGACACTCTTGTGGCAGCAGAACTCATACTTGGTGGACTCTGGTATCAACTCAGGTGCAGCTACACAGGTAAAAATTAATTACTTTTAATAATTCCTAAATTGAATGTTGAAAAATCATTTCAATTTTTTCTGTTTTATAATTTGTCTCTGAAAACACTTGATAAAGCACAAAAAATCATATGCATTTGTCATTGAAAGACTGTAGTCATATCCTGTTGCAGACATTTAATCTCCACACAATGCTCAGACATAGCTGTTTGCATTTTAGTTCTTGTAGCTTATAGATAAAAAGATATTTAACTGAATCCCCGGGTTGGTCTTTGTCTGCTATGTAGAATAGTTCCTCTTGTTTTGCTGCCTGGTAGCTTGTAAGATATGAGCACAAGTTGAATGTATTATTACTTGCAGGACCACTAGTAATAAAGTGCCATAGTGCAACTGCAACAAAAACACTGTGACATCTGACTAGGTGGTAGAGTCTCGCAGAGACTTGCCCAGATCGGAACCACCGCCTTACCTATTACTGCCTATTATATTATAATATCAAAACTTTCGGCTGTTGTGTCCAGTTTAGAGGATAAGGTAGCCAGTAAACTTACTTTTGTTCGAGGTCTAACATTCCGGCCTAAGGTTGGCAACGCACCATTACCACCTTTGGTGTGTGTAGCGGTGTGAATTTCTTACCATCAGGAAATATGTCTGCTTGTTTGCCTCCCAATATCTTAAAAAAAATAGTTTTATATGTAGCTATATATTTTTTAGCACAAAAAATCTAAACTGATTCCATAAATTTATTCGATAAGGTTAAAGTACAGAATAAGCAATCTAACATACTGAAGACACACATACACATATACACATACAAAACACAATCAAACTTGAATGTTCAATCGTATTCCTTCAGTTGGTTCCTGCCTTCTGAGTAGAATAGACCATCTTCTTCTCAGCCAGGCATCTCATAAGAGAAGAGGCAAGTACTAGTTAAAATGTAGGTCAGTATAAAAAAGACTAGTGGTGGTAGAGAGCTGTGCAGCAACTTGCCTTATCTATTCTTGCCGCCATAATGACTCATGATCCACTCTGGTGGGTAGCCGGTGGACTTACACATTAGGCCATCGCGACCGCAGGATAGGAAGGCACCTGTAACATTTAAAGTGTCTATATGCTTTTCTTTCTTTTGCCAGTCTTAGCAGCAGGAAACCAGTGTATTTGTTTGCTGGCCTATCATTTGAAAAATATAGTTAAATAAAAATAAATATAAATTTAAAAATGTAGTAAAGATTCGTATTGCACAAGGTGAATACACCCAAATTGAAACTCCCTCACTTCAATCAAAGTTGAAACTCAAAACGATAAACACTTAATGTAAGACTCTTTTAATAAGCTTTGCTAAAATAATAATCACATTACGTCACACATTATTTCACACAGAACTCTGACATATATGTATAGTGAAATATAATGAAGCATAAGGTTCTGATGGTAAAAGATAACCACATAATGTTACAGGCGCCTGTCGCTAACCTGTATCCAGATATTGAGCCTGCTGTGCACGTCTGCCAGCTTCCCTACCCTTTGGACTGGAATATGTTTAATATATTTGCTACTGTTGAGCTTCATTTGCACAGTTTGACAATGTTTACCAATATGAACAATATTTGATTTTACAAAGTACCGTAGTAAAGTAAAGTACATGTCAACCTTGAATAGGAAAATTAACAAGAGTTCCAAAGTTTAGGTACAATTTCTAATACCCAGTACTATTATTATTTCAGGTGCCATCACTTACTGGCAAGGAAGATGACGAAATGGAAGGAGATCAGCTTATGTTTGATTTGGATCAAGGATTTGCACAGGGGTTTACGCAAGAACAAGTTGATGGTTAGTATACTTTTACAGCTGTTCTAAATAATCCAAATTCTATTCTTGTGTTCATGGATACTATTAAATGACACATAAAACTCATATATACATACGTATCTTCACGCCAAATCCGTTACGGGGTAGGCAGAGAGTATCTAGTGCCAGACCTTACAATCCTCACACATAAAACTCATAAAGATCAGATTCAGAAATGCAGGCATCTATGGTCACTCAATGCCTGTCTCTGGCTGATCCAAGTCTTGGGGGTGCTGGTGGTGTTTGATATGTACCCTGATCCTTGGATTAATGCAACAAGTAACGAGAATGAAACTCAGCCATTTTACAAAACTAAATTCAACTAATTCTAGAAAGTGTAAAATTCTTTTTCTAGATATGAATCAACAGTTGTCGCAGACACGTTCTCAGCGTGTCCGTGCAGCTATGTTCCCAGAGACACTGGAGGAAGGAATTGAGATCCCCTCTACTCAACTTGACCCTGCTCAACCCACTGCTGTACAGCGCTTGTCTGAACCATCGCAGATGTTGAAACATGCCGTTGTTAACCTAATTAACTATCAAGATGATGCTGATTTGGCTACTCGGTAAGTAATAGTTATGTTAATTATGCGGACGTCACATTTAATGTCGCATAAAGTCAATTTAAAATAAGAAGTATTTATTTCGCAATAAATAATTTAAATTCCACCATTAGGATACTTACAATACTTCTATTTTAGCTACAACAACTACATTAAGTAGACACTTTAAAGGTATAATCTAGTTTTTACTGTTTGGGGAATATTAATTACTGCGGCACAGGCAAAGTTGCGAGCAAAGATTTGTATTTTATCTACTGTTTTAACATTAACTTTTCTTTTGCTAGTGGATCATCTAGTTATAACTTAAACCTAACCTAACCAGTGAGACTAGCTGATAGGTCTTACAAATCGTTCGCCCAGATTGACCCTCGTCAACATCATGGCATCAGTGCTCTTGTTGTCATTTTGTGTTTTGGCTTAGAACACAGGGTATCAGGTAGCTTGGAAAATTACAGAACAGGCTATAGATCTTAAAATCAGATTAGAAACGCGTTATTAGTTTCCGTCGTGTTTATAGGCGGCGCGTATTTGTCATCACGAAATTGTTTGTCTGCTTGTGTGCTGGTTTTTGGTAATTCTTTAAAATTACCTTTTCAATTATTTTATTTTCAGGGCTATACCAGAGTTGATCAAGCTGTTGAACGACGAAGACCAAGTGGTGGTGTCGCAGGCGGCCATGATGGTCCACCAGCTGTCTAAGAAGGAAGCATCCCGGCACGCCATCATGAATTCCCCACAGATGGTTGCGGCGCTAGTGCGGGCCATCTCCAACAGTAACGACCTGGAGACCACCAAGGGAGCTGTCGGGACCTTGCATAACTTGTCGCACCATAGGCAAGGTAAATAAAATTACCTAGCTAAGGGAAGTGTAAGGACGCAAACTTAAGATCTTTAAAAAGTTCTGTATCTTCACTCTGATGATTCTGTGAGATGCCAACATTCGTCAAGAAGAAACTCTGCTTGCCATCCTAAAGAAAAATCATTGTGTCACATGTTTCGTGCACTTTGGCTCGTAGTTTGCAATTAAATAAAATAAGTCTTTTTTTTAATAATATATAATATATTCGAGTTTCAAATCTAACAATGGAAGAAAATTTAATTCAATGCTCTGAAATTTGGACGTGACTAGAGTAAATGCTATGTATCAAACAATATGTCAATTGTATATACTTAACTAAAATTGTAACATGTCTGAAAAAACGATAAATATTTTTCTTTGTATTCCTAAAGTAAACAATTAAAATTATCGGTCCCTACATTAATTCTTATAGTTATGTGTAAGAAGTCAGCATAATATATTAAAGCGCACAATTTATGTAAATTTTTGTATTCTAAATAAGAATTGTTTCTTTCAAGGTTTACTCGCCATCTTCAAGAGTGGTGGAATTCCGGCTTTAGTCAAACTTCTGAGTTCTCCAGTGGAGTCTGTACTGTTCTATGCTATAACCACTCTACATAACCTCCTTCTGCATCAAGATGGATCTAAAATGGCCGTACGCCTCGCTGGAGGGTTGCAGAAAATGGTTGCTTTACTTCAAAGAAACAATGTAAAGTTCTTGGCTATAGTGACAGACTGTTTGCAAATTTTGGCTTATGGGAATCAGGAATCCAAGCTCATCATACTTGCATCTCAAGGGCCGATTGAGTTGGTACGCATCATGCGTTCCTATGACTATGAGAAGCTGCTTTGGACCACCTCCAGAGTTTTAAAGGTATAAGTTTCATTTTAAATAAAAAAAAAATAATTTGTTCAAGGTAGGAAAATAGTGACATTACTTTCGCTCTAGATATATTAAATCACTAATCAATTTGTAATTATTTGCGATTTAGTCGTAAAGCTCGGCCGGTTATACCCTGCGGTTTTTGTATACAAATCGAGGTTTTGCAACACTAAGTAACAATCTGCAACTGTCTGATATCCGCCTCCATAGGTTTGGGTGTTGCTAAGTTGAAGACGGCCAATGTTTTTCTTATGTACACACTATTATTTCGTCTGTAGTAGTTAATTTTTACTGTGTGAGTACTGAGTATGTTTACTAGCTACCCTCCAGACCCATCAACGCGACAGTGCCAATCACTGTCAAATCGGCAGGAAAATGTAAGGCAATGGCATCAATCTGTTCAAGACATCGCTGTACTATTAATAATTCATGGTCGCAATGTAAGTGATAAATAAACTAACGATGCTCACCTTTTACGAACAGCTCGGTAGGCAAGCAGTAGCTCTGTATTATCCAGTGAAGTGTGAGTGGATGTTTTTTATTTTATACTATTTTGACTCGCTCGGATTGGTACCACCAGCTTACCTATTCCTGGCACCATAACGTCCAGTGCTTGCCGTTGACGTGTTCCGGTTCGGAGGGTAAGGTAGCCGGTAAACTTACGTCTTTTGCTTGAGGTCTTACATCTCGACCTCAAGTTGGCAACGCACCATTAGCACCTTTGGTGTCTCTACGCGGCGTGACTTTCTTACCATCAGGATATCTGTTTGCTTGTTTGCCTTCCAATAACATATTGAAATAGAAACACTTATGAAATGTTAGTTAAAAAATGCAAATGCTAATATCGAATTGTATTTCTGTAGGTGTTGTCAGTGTGTTCGAGCAACAAGCCGGCTATTGTGGAGGCCGGTGGCATGCAAGCTTTGGCCATGCATTTGGGAAACCCCAGCGGACGCCTCGTACAAAACTGCCTCTGGACCTTGAGAAATCTCTCGGATGCTGCAACTAAAGTATTACTGCTATTATTTACATCATTTTAGAATGATAACGCAACTAGATGTTGACCGGGTGCTATCCCCGCGTGTTAAATTCATTAAGCTTTCCCGCGTTTCTGTATTTGTGTAATTGGCTTATACCTGTCACAACATACCAATGTGCTTATTGTTGACTTTAGATCACACTCATACATACCTATATTCACGCCAAGTCTCTAACGAGGGAGACAGAGAGTATTGAAATATATAACGCTTTACACCACAGATTTTCCGTAACGCTCTCATTTCGATTGCATTTATCCTACTGCCATGCTTTTTTGACATTCCCAAATATCGGTTTCATACAAGAACGGTTGGATAAGCATAGAACTGTGCAAAACGAGTCTAACAACTTGTCTCCTTATTTTGAAGTAGCTTACCCAGGCTTGATTCACACTTCCTTGCATACAGTCTTCATTCTATATCCACGATGTAATTGCGATTCCTGATAAAAGCACAACCGTACAAAAAGCACAATTTAGATCAGTGGCAAAAATTTTGTCACAATCGCTGACTCGAAGGGTAGCGGTAGATATGCATATGCGGATTACTTGCTATCGTGATGCATTTGCACCACATGCACCACTGAATTTGGACCACATTAATGATTTTATGTTTTTAGGTTGAAGGGCTGGAAGGGCTCTTACAGAGTCTCGTGCAGGTGTTGGCCTCCACTGACGTTAACATTGTTACCTGTGCTGCCGGTATACTCTCCAACTTGACCTGCAACAACCAACGAAATAAGGTAAGGCAAATATTTATTTTATATTTTTATTGTTATCCTCATAGAAAGTTGAAAATTTGAATTTGAAGTTAAAACAAGGCGTTACTTCAGATTTTTTGGAACTGTTTGATTATTATATGTTATTTGGGCTCAATTTTTCAATAACCAGCCAAAAGTTTGATAGCTACTGTCACTACTTCAAAGGCCTCTCACTTCTTCAATCTGTAAACACACTAAAGCACGTCGTGCTCTTGCAAGAATTGATTACTGAAAAAGTAGGCCTTAGTTAATAGATTATTTTATCTATGCTAATAACCCTTTTCTTATTATTTTCTGAATGAGTGTAAATCAAGTATTACTTATATTTTACACTCAATTACATTTGTATTTTTTGTTACTCATGGAATATTAGCGATTTTCATAAGTTTCAACTACATGTAGCTTTTGGTCGTCAGCCTTCAAGTTTCTTTTCTAGTTATTATCAAGTATTTTGTTAAAATATCTGGGAAAAGTAGTAGCCTGTATATACATATCTATCAATACGTGAAGTCACTGACGTGATAGACAGAGAATACCGAGGGCCAATTTCACGATCTTTGCAGGCTTTATTGGTGTTCTTTATATTATTTATCCTCTTCATACAAACACGCCGGTTTCATAGACTCAAGACACCATTCTTGAATAATAACCGAGTGACTTCAAATCAAATCTTTAAAGTGAATCTTTTATCGTGTCATTTTTTCTATATGATTGAATATATGTTCATGTTGTATATAATTATTTCGTTTGTCTGCATGTTGGTTTGGGTCTTGTGTATAGAATATTTGCAGCACTATCAGGCATATCGTAAGAGTCGAGCATAGGTTGAAAGGGTTATTATTAACAGGCCCATTTGTTTTTCAAAATTGTGCAGCAATTTCTCGAGGGAGGGAACCGCCGTTTTAGATATTGCTGTCCCCATGATGAGAGTGTCGTGTTTCGGTCCCGAGAATAGGTTAACATCTGACATTCCAGCTGCGAGACAGTGATGCTTCTGTGGCATATTTTATATCTGTAAGCTACGGTTGTTTCTCGCGATAACACTTTATATTATATATTATAACACTTTATATTTTAGCCGTGTGTCGCATGAGACGAGATGAGATGTGTGTCGTGTGCAGGTGACGGTGTGCCAGGCGGGCGGGGTGGAGGCGCTGGTGCGGACGGTGGTGTCGGCGGGGGACCGCGAGGAGATCACGGAGCCGGCGGTGTGCGCGCTCCGCCACCTCACCTCGCGCCACGTCGACAGCGAGCTGGCACAGAACGCCGTCCGCCTGCACTACGGCGTGCCCGTCATCGTCAAGCTGCTCTCGCCGCCCTCGCGCTGGCCGCTCGTCAAGGCCGTCGTCGGCCTCGTGCGCAACCTCGCGCTCTGCCCCGCCAACCACGCCCAGCTCCGGGACCACGGGGCCGTCCACCTGCTCGTCCGTCTGCTGCTGCGCGCGTACAACGACGCACAACGGGTACGCACCTTACAAACCCAACATCACAACACGGTGATGAAAGATTACTCACTAATGATTCTCGTGTAACATCCAGCAACGTTCGTCCGTGGGCGGCGGCGGGAACACGACCGTGGCGTACGCGGACGGCGTGCTGATGGAGGAGATCGTGGAGGGCGCAGTGGGCGCGCTGCACATCCTCGCCAGGGAGGGACTCAACCGCGCCATCATCCGGGAGCAGAACGTCATCTCCATATTTGTGCAACTGCTCTTTAACGAGATAGAGAACATACAGGTGGGTGAGATGCTGTCAAAATGGTGAAAAAATGTACTACTGTAAAAGATATTTGCGTCCTTCCTAGTAAGGAATAGTTGCGTTTCTTTGAAGTTAATGTCTGCAAAATTTCTTCAAAATAAAAATTACTCGATAACCCGGATTAACCTAACTATCTTTATTCTTAATAAGTTATGTAACTTTGAACTATTAAATAAAACTTGTCCATAAAATTTTATCTATAATTTCAGAATATTCTAAGTAATTGATCATCAACAATCTAAAAACATCTTCTAAAGTTTTTTTTTTATAGTAGAATGTTACATCGTCCGCTTTTAAACAAAGTATAAATTTTCAATGTTACCCAAATTCTTTAAACATAAGGAATATAATGAAAAATGATATTCGAAATTTTATAAATTTCGTTCTGCGCACCTACTGTATAAATTCTACAACAGACTGAGAGGAAAAAGTACTAAATTTGATCCTAATTATTTTGCCATGAATATGTACAATGCACATTTTTTTAACGTTTATACCATATACAGGGTTACTTTGAAAAGACCAGCCAAATTGCATTACCATTTTTACCCTAAAAAAAGTGTACTAAACTTTATTTAAGGTAAAAATGGTAATGCATTTTAAATATTATTGCCAAATTTTAATATTTGCTTTTTTAACCTATCATTTGAAATAATCCCCAAAAATTCTTCACTTGTCGCGCTGTGTCGTACCCAGAACGAGTCATGATGTCACTATGCTGCGAATGCGACAGCGGTCGGTGGGACCCAGTTTTTTTTAAATTTTTAAATACTTCATAGTTCGAAAGTGTTATCGATTCCGAATCGTTTGTCAAAATTGTGCTGGTGCTTTAAATGTAACCCTGTATATTTTTAATTTGCATATATAATTGGGCATGACACTAAGAGCCAACGTTATCTGTGTAGCGTGTAGCGGCCGGTGTGCTGTGTGAGCTGGCCGCTGACAAGGAAGGAGCCGAAATGATAGAAGCTGAAGGGGCCACCGCTCCGCTAACTGAATTGCTGCATTCGCGTAACGAAGGTGAGCTCCGCTAATTGAATTGCTGCATTTACATAAAGAAGGTGAGCTCTGCTGATTGAATTGCTGCATACACGTATGAAATGCAATTTTAGCTGATTGAATTTCAGCATTTACGTTACGAAGGTAAGTTTCGCTGATTGAATTGCTGCATCCACGCAAGAAAGTCAATCTTCGTTGATTGAATTTCAGCATTTACGTGACGAAGGTAGGTTTCGCTGATTGAATTTCTGCATTCATGTAAGGAAGGCAATCTCGGCTGATTGAATTGCTGCCTTTACGTGACGAAGGTAAGTTGTGCTGATTGAATTGCTGCATTTACCTGACGAAGGTAAGTTGGGCTGATTGAATTGCTGTATTTACGTGACGAAGGTAAGTTGCGCTGATTGAATTACTGCATTTACGTGACGAAGGTAAGTTGTGCTGATTGAATTGCTGCATTTATGTGACGAAGGTAAGTTGGGCTGATTGAATTGCTGCATTTATGTGACGAAGGTAAGTTGGGCTGATTGAATTGCTGTATTTACGTGACGAAGGTAAGTTGGGCTGATTGAATTGCTGCATTTGCATGTCGAAGATAAGTTCCGCTGATTGAATTACTGTATTCACATTACTTGTGTAAGCTCACGTAACAAGTTAATGTGAGGTAAATCGAAATAATGTGTGGATTTTCGTATAAACCTTTTTCTCCGTTTTTTCGCATAGGAATTTCCAAAAATCTTTTTGATGCCTACATCCTATGCTAAGTCCCAGCTACATTCGTTGAGTTGATAGGCTTTGTATTAATAAATGAATCGGTCGCCTTTTGCTATAATGTATGAAAACTAATCAAATATGAAGATTAAAGTAAGTATTTTATTTGGTGTTCATTAATTTGATATGGATAAGTGTTGCTTATCTTTATTCATTTGGCGGAATGGCATCAAATAGTTTTTAAATTTAACATGAATATAGCAACTATTAAGTTCACAACCCATTAACGTTACTTCCGGTGTTTTGGAGGTCCGTATGAACGGTGATCATTTGACATGGTCGTTTGTCTCGTCTTCTGTAAAAAGTTAAATAATAGGTAGTAAAACCGACACCGATATTTATGTTAAAACAATAAAGTAGTAGTACTGAAGAAGTAATGGTGTTGCAGGCGTGGCGACGTACGCGGCCGCGGTCCTGTTCCGTATGTCGGAGGACAAGCCGCACGACTACAAGAAGCGGCTCTCCATGGAGCTCACCAACTCGCTCTTCCGGGACGATCACCAGATGTGGCCCAACGACCTGGCCATGCAACCAGACCTCCAGGTTGGTCTACTTTTATACATTTCTTATTGTTTGAGATGTATGTCTGTAGTATACGCCAGTACGTACATAAAATTTAAAATGTGTATTATATTTATTGTAAGTAAAAGAATATCTTATTATCATATTTCAAAAAAAGCCAGGCATACATTTTTTTTTAAGATGAATATTGTCAGTAAAAATATGGCTTTAACTTGATCGAGGCTAATTTGTGAGGCTCTGATTTGATTGTGAACAAAAGCAAGCAAAAGCATAAAAAACGTTGAGGTCACTTTTATAATATACCTAATTTGTATGTTTGCTTTTAGTATAATTGACAAACGTCCATATTACAAGCACATTGTATAAAGTGCGTCATATATTTTTTTCAAATGACATGAAGAATACTCATGGCTGATATTAAGAGTTTTATCATCATTTTTGCCCGCAAGTATTACTTTTTCCGCCTTTGTTGTGTTTCGGCCTGGAGAATAGGATAGTAGGATAATTTCCTGTGATGTATTTGTAAGATAGCCAGCAAACTTAGTCAAGTGACTAGATCCCAGCCACAAGTAACCAAGAAACCATTGCCTATAGATCACATGTATTTTTTTTTACAATGAAGACATCGCTACGTAACATCGCTTCTCGGCGCACTAAAGATTTCCATCCAAAATATATTAATAATTGGCCATCTGTGATTGTTTGCCCTGCTCGAACTTTATAAGAACAATAACTGGAACAATCTCCTTCCCACTATTTCCCTGGGTTTAACCAAAACATGGAGATTTAAAAAAAACCCTTTTGCCTTGTGTTGCATTCTATAAGCAGTGGTGATTATTTTCCATGCGTTTTATTTTTCAAAACGTCTGTTTGTTTGCCTTCCTATACATTTAAAATATATCTGTTTCTGTGGGTACTCTATAAATTGACCATTTAATAGGACATGCTCGGGCCAGAGCAGGGATATGAAGGTTTATATGGCACGCGACCGTCGTTTCATCAACAAGGTAAGATTCTGAACATTAGCCAGTTTGGTCGACTAACCGTACAATACTTAGAATGGTAAAATATTACGGCACAACGCGTAATATTCATATCACAGTAGCTAATATTCACTTTGTTATAGTATAATGTAGCACTTGTCTTGTTGATTATAATGTATTTTGTATAAATATGTTTCTCTCTTCTTTACATGCAGCTTAATCCGGGAACTATTTATCACTAAACAGGTGATGGGATTACTATTATTGTATGTGTTTTTGTGCTCTAACACTATTAACCGTTTTATTATTAGTTTATGTACTGTGATATTATTTTTCTCTTTGTGTGATTTTTTTTCTCTTTTTATGATATGTAAGTATTTAGTATGATTTTTTTATTATATAATGTAAAGATTTAAGGCATTGTTTAATATAATTTCTGTTTTGTGTGTGGTGTGATATGGTTATTAATAGTTAACATTTTGTAATGTAATTGGCCATTTCGCTTATTTTTATTGAAAACTAAACATTATTTGGCTAACTTCATAACGGTTAATGTCGCAATGATAAAACAACGGGACAAAAAAGTAGCAAGATTCACTAGGACTTCGACCACATGATATGGAAAGCCATAAGCATTAATTGGTAAATACCTTGTATATAAATGACTGCTAATAGTCCACTCAACAATTATAAAGACGTGTTAAATAGACATAACATGAATCCTTAAAAACATTTTTCTAAATGTCATTGCGCATAGAATGAGCTATTGCACATATTTTTATGAGCTTTTTGTCCATTTAACGCAGTTTTGATCTTGTTGACTAAAGTCTGTTTTTCAATCTTAGAGACTGAATTGAAAAAATGTATAAATGTCAAGTTAACAAATAATGATACCTGCTTTTTTGTTAGGCTAACACGTTTTTGAAACGTCATTTAATACAAATTTTTTGCTGAAAGAAAAACCTAAATTCGTTTACGAGGGTCAAACTGAAAGTTCTTAGAAAATCAAAAACTAAGCATTCTAGCAAGTTATTAGTTTTATTATAAC
>DVZK01000173.1:0-13877 GCA_018236665.1 Calephelis perditalis | reverse complement strand
GAGAACGGCTCACTTACACAGATAAACCTCTATAGGTTTTCGTGTAAAGTTTTTATTAAACAAAATTGTGTAATGTTATGAAAAATTATTGAAAATAAATTAAAAAAAAAATTAAGTTTCTGTCTGTCTGATCTGAGTCTGATAATATTTTTGATGCACCGAGTTAAGGGTCTTTAACTGAGTGTAAACATTTTTATTTTTGAAAATCAATCTCCAAGGTCTCTTTCTATCGATAGTCTCTAACTGCCCCGTATGGGGCTTGGTTTGAAGATATGTATGTATAAAGACTCTATTTAAATGGCTAAACTAATACGTCTTCAATTTACTGTAACGGTATTTTAAAATAAAACTAGTACTTCTTCAAATTACCTATTTCAATTGCCTACAACAGAGGTTCCTAAACTTATTTCATCTAGCGCCCACTTTGAAAATCAGTTCTTGGGTAGCGCCCCCCAGCTCGTCTTTTTCTTGTCAATAACCTCAATGACATATTTCATCATCATAAAAAAAAATTTTTTTCAAGATTTCTACCGCCCCCTTCTAGGCTTCTAGGCGCCCACAAGGGGGCGTTATCGCCCACTTTGGGAAAGGCTGGCCTACAAGAACACAACTTGCCTCGTCAAAAGTAATGAACAGACTACAGAGTGATTCTTAAAATTTAGCTTACAACCGTCCGCGTCGTAGACATGACGGTATTGCCATACCAGATATTTGAAAAATCTCAAATCATCAACAATTCTTATTAAGAATATTTAGCAAATATATGAGAAATCATCACATATGTATATGAATTCTAAAGGGACTGTAATGGCGGATGAAAGTTTCTATCAAAATCTATTCTACGTTGACGATTTGCGAATTGCTAGTAAACAGTTGGCTACATAAGCTTCCTACATTAATTTATTATTACTATTTATTTGTACACTCTCACGAGGTACACAACAGTAGGTAGTGGAGTAGTAGGTACTGAGCGACCACTTGTTCAGCTTTACTCATACTTGGTGTGAGCTTTACACCTGACGTTTGTAAAAAACAATGAGGAAAAGGTCACCAGAGTCCTCTCCTGGTCCTATTTGTTTTTGTTAGTAGACAGTGAATAAGCAGACAGCTTTCCTGATAGATATTATAGGTGTGTTGCTGTCCTGTAACCGGAATGTTTGGTCCATTGTGCAAGTCGACTAGTTTAAGTACATTAAGAAGGTATTTTTCCCGTTTTATTCTGGGCTCCTTTGCAGAATAGACCATCTGCCTTCCTGCCTGGCAGCTCGTAAAAGGGGCCCTAGGCTTACCGTCACTAACGCCGTGACATCCTAGTAGGTGGTAGAGTTTCGCAGCAACTTGCCCGGTCTCGTACCACCGCTTTACCTATTGTTGCCGCCATAACGACACTGCTTGCTTTTGACGTGTTCCGGTTCGGAGGGTAAAGTAGCTGGTCAACTTAATTTTGCTCGAAGCCTAACATCCCGGCCTCAGGTTGGCAACGCACCATTACCAACTTTGGTGTTTCTAGGCGTCGTGAATTTCTTACCATCAGGAAATCCGTCTGCTTGTTTTCCTTCCAATTTCATAAAAAAAGATTGTACATACAGCTGCATGGTAGCTAGATATATTTTTTGTTTCTTTAACGCAGCAGGGGATTTAAACGGAAAAATATATTTAATAAAATGGGTAACTAATTTTATGAAACCCGATTAAAGTGTTCCTACGTGTATTAATAATTCAATGTTAATGTTTTAATCGTAGCCAGTGCAAGGACCGTGAAGTTCAAAAAATGTAGCTGGTAAGTAATACTCCAGGTATTACTTACCAGCTACATTTTTTGAACATGAATTGCATTTATGTTTAAAAACATTCAAACTGTAACAACCAAAGTGGTTTTGTAAAATGCTTTACTAAAATGAAAATAAAATTGTAACAAATAATCGCCTCTGACTCTCTGACTCTGACTTGACTTCATAGGATCCCAGTTGCGATTCCCGGGTCAGACAACCAAAAGAAAATTGAGTTTTTCCAATTTTATAATAAAAAAACGTTGCTCGGGAATGGACATGTGCCTGGTTGCTGATAGGCTTGCCACCTGTCACATGTCAAGCCTATCGACCGCCGGGCACATATCCAATCCCAGGCAATGTTATTTTTATTAGATAATAATTTAAACGCAGTAAAACTGCAAAAAAACGACTTCAAACTTGGAACATATGTGGTTTTCGCATGAATGCTAATGTAGACCTGGACCAAATTATAATGGGACCATTTCGGGAGTATAGGCTTTCAATTAAAAAAACAATTTTGAAAATCCGCCCACAAACACCGGAATAATCGAGTAACATTCATCAAAGAAAAAACATACGGGTCGAACTGAGAACCTCTTCCTTTTTTCGTCGGTTGAAAATTGAAAATGTACATTTTCTTAGTTTTTTGTTGCCTGACCCGGGGATCGAACTCGGGCCTTCAAGAAGTCAAATCCAACGCCGGACCGCTAGACACAGAGGCGATAGTTATAAAAATGTATACAATGGAATTCCACCAACTGCCGACGATGACGAGTGTATATTCTGAAAAATATTCTTCATGAACTGCTTAATTCACCCGAACTGTCTAGTCATTGTTAGCTGTACCGCGTACGTTATTTCCTATCCTTTTCAATATCCAATCAGATAGAGCGGGACGCGAACAGTTTACAATAATTGGCCGCAATTAGGTAACGAAATTACATATCACGTCCCGTTCAAATGCAATACACATGTTATCCGGTGTTATTTACATTATATATGTTGCTTATATTACTGGCTTGTATGTTCTAGAATGTTCGCAGTGTTTACCTGACGATTGTCGGGTTATTCGGGTTGCAGACTGCCAAGGACAACTCATTTTTAACCAAATGTAAAAAGTAGTGTCCTATTTGAACTTTATGTTTTTGTGTTTGTTATGCGATTAGTTTTTATGCTTAAAGACAACGAATGAACATGATGATAAGAGATAAACGTAGTGTATAGACACCATAACTGTTGTAGGTGCGTCGCTGTTCTAAAGCCGGGGTGTTGGCCATTGTGCAAGTCTACCGGCTACCCTACCCTCAGGACCGGACCATGATAGAGTCATAATGGTTGCAGGAATAAATAAGGTGATGCATCCATATCCGAGCTAGTTGCTGCACAACACTTATCAGTGGTCTTATTGGTCTGTTTCGCCTTTGCTAGCCTCTAAAGAGCTGGCAGGCATAAAGGCAGTAGGTCTATTCTATACAGAGGATCCGGACCGATACGAGGGAAATTATTCTAGATACGAATCCATGACCTTACATCCTAGCCTAGTTTATTTTCCCGTAAAAAAAGGAAACCCGTTTTATGACCATTGAATAGTGGATACAGAAAGGTTATCTATTTATTTGACTTGTATGTTGGTTACTCGTTTACATCGCTAATTATGAAATAATTATGATGACCCCTATTACGTGTGGTACCCCTAGTACTTTTAAAAATTTAAAATGCAAGTAATATACTAAAACACCTAATCTACGTAATATTTAATCGAAGTCATTTTTGTTACAATACTCTTATGGCTTGTGAAGAGTCACTGAACTAAATGACATCTAGTATATTGGATTTGTCTCAGCCCTGAACATTAGAATAATAATAATTATTAAAACACCTTGAAAAAGTATCTCATGTTCATATCCCCAAAAATATATGCAGATGCACAACTAGGACATCCACTAGTATCCACTAGTCTCGGGCACATATCAAATTCGCGCAACGTTATTTTTGTTAAAAAATTGAAAGTACACATTTTCTATTTTGTTTTGTTGTCCGACCCGGGGATCGAAAACGGCACTCCAAGAAGTCAGGCCCGACACCGGACCGCTAGACCTTAGAGGTTAAAACACTTTGAAAATCAAGATTAATAAAAATATATGACACCGGATAATCTAGTACAAAATATGCCTCGAGGCCAACAAGCTTAAAACTACTCAGGAACTACTATAGTATAGGAAGTTGAATGTTATTATACGTTTAATTCAATTATTTGAATATCCAAATCCGAAACCTTTTATGGTCGTACATTAACTTTTTAGCCATGGTCTGAAAAAATAGACTAACAACATCTAGCTCGCATCGCCGCGCCGCCGTCTTAAAAATAAGACTAATTTCTGACTGTAGTTTTTGAAGTGATTGCATTTTCAAAATGATCTCAATACAGGACTCTCACTTTTAACTACCTATAAAATTAACTGCATTGTTTGTTATTATATTTACTATACAGTAAGTAGATATCAACAAAATCATATCGATTTTAGATAATTTTTGTAAGCACTAATTGGTTTAGAATGTTTTTGTTTGATCGGCGGCGGAAAAGGTTAAAAAGGCATAATTTAAATCCAGGGGTGTTTATTAGTTTACTAGATGACCCGACAATCGTTGTCCTGTCTTAATTCATAATTATTGCATTGGAGTATTTTTCAACTGATTGATAAAGAAAAAAATATGTTTTAAACTTTGACCACCGCCATGTTTAATTGACCAATTGAACGGGTGTCACAATTTCCCTAATTATTATTTGTCGTGCGAACTACTGCCAGGAGATTTTTTTTATAAAAGGAAAAATATATAAATTTATTATTATATTTATAAGTAACTGTCAGTTGATTGACATTCCGATTCAATATTCATAATTAAGACCGTTCAACGTCCGTCGGGTCGGTGAGTTTCAAATATATTACCTAAGTGGAGCCGGCGAACTTCGTATCGCTTGACATTATCCTGACATATGGAAAATGGTGATACATTTATATATTACTTACATATTTATATATTACTCAGGAATTTGCATACTAAGTAGTTTAGCTTAATAAACCATTCGTTGTAACTCTATAAAACATGTTATTAAAGAATTTCAATGTCGTTCGTCTTTATGTGAGCTGACATTGTATTTTATGTGTAATTGTTTTTACGATCTATACATCTGATATTTAAAAAAAAAAAAAAAAATATCGTCACGCCTATATCCCTGAAGAAGTAGGCAGAGGCACCATAGGGCAATCACAACTAGCCAAAGACACTAAGTCCCAGAATAGATGAGCAAATAGCAATAGATAAAAAGATAGGTGGCAAGTCTATCGCCAACCAGAGCAACATTTTTGTTATTAGAAAATTGGAAAAACCACTTTTTACTTTTATATTCGCCCGACCTGGGAATCGAAGCCCAGAACTTATGAAGTCAAGTCAACACCTGGACCGCTAGACCACAGAGGCTATAATATACAACATTGCAATACAATATTATAAATAATATTTTTAACTAGTTTGCTTATTTTTTACTGAGATACAATAGCCGTCTATTACCGTATCACGGAATGACTATTGGTTCAAGTTTTCTCACAATTTAAAGGATGCAGTTAATATAAAATGATGCATTTCATCAAGATCTTTTGTGGTAATATCAAATGCAATTCTACCAAGTGTCGCCAATGGAGAGTTTATGGAACACTGTGATGAATGTAAGGTGCCATTATGCCAGTTTGACACGTGGAAAACTTATCATACAAAAGCAGGGAAACAGGTCGAGCGAAGAACGTCAGATATAATCATATGGCGTCTAATAATAGCCCATTGTTTACAGCGCAACGCGTACAGAAATGGGTGCCGTTAGGGACACGGGTACGCTTGGGACGCGTATTCATATTATATTTCCACCCGTGTTGGTCCTGGCTCCTTTGCAGAATGGACCATGTGCCTTCCTGCCAGGCAACTCGTAAAAGGCGAGCATAGGCTGACCGTCACAAGCACCGTGACATCTGACTAGGTGGTAGAGTTTCGCAGCGACTCACTCGGATTGATACCGCCTTACTTATTCCTGCCGCCATAACGTCATGACGTGTTCCGGTTCGGAGGGTAAGGTAGCCGGGAAACTTACTTTTGTTGAAGGCCTAACATCTCGGCCTCAGGTCGGCAACGCACCATTACCACCTTTGGTGTCTCTAGGCGACGTAAATTTCTTACCAACACGAAATCCGTCTGCTTGTTTATACTGCTGCTGCCAATATCATAAAAAACTTCATCATTTGTAATGGATTTTATACTCTAATTAATCAACTTCATTTTTTTCAAAGAGCGTTGTTACTTATTAGCTATTACAAAAACACAACACATATAAAACATTCAAAGGCATTTTCACACCACAATAATGTTAACGACCAATAACAATGTGCTTAAAACAACGCTCCAAAGAATATAAAGGGCAGATATAAAATATATGAATTGCAAACTAGGTTCTAGAATCTGGTAATAAATTCGCATGGAACAGTAATATGTGAATGGCCGTATAATTCTGAAAGTCGGGAAGTGACGACCCCATCGCCCGATGGTGGTGGTTTAGTAATTTTTATTACTAAATACGGAATAACACGGTTGTTATGAGTTTGACGAGTCTCTCTGTGTTTATGTGTATATGTGTGAGGGAGAAGATGGCATAATAACTTTTTTAACGAATAGATCGATTTCGATGCGAATTTTTCTTTTTGATAGATGATGTGATCGAGATCAAAAAAAAGAATTAAGTTAATTGCCTTGTGCAGTTAGGTCAGTTGTAACTAAGCGGTAGAGTGGAGCAGCATGTATCAGATTAGTGCCTTAGAGATGGTGCTTCTTTCTGGAGGGTAAGAAAACAGACAGACTTGCACACTTAGCCTTAGATCCCGACCATAACAAAGTAACTCACCAGGTACATCGGTGTCTAAGAAACGATTGTCTTTTACGGAAGACAGGGCTAAATTTATTATCATTTTAAAATTATTTGTAAGTTATAACTCAAATTTTAATAAGAATAAAACTATTTGTTCGTATGAATATTAAAACATTGCGTATGTAATTAGTCATAAAAATATTAAATTATTTGCACAGCACAATGTGGTAGAATATGTTGGAAAGCTTAAATAATTTTGTAACAACTTCAACACGCATATTCCGCAAATAAATATATTTTCTTTCTTTTTTTCTTTCTTTCTTCTTTCTTTCTTTCTTTCACTGTCAGATTGGACCGACCATGTCAAATTGTGTCGTTTTCTGCGTACTAATCTGACACCGCTAAAAACTTGGAAAAACCCAATTTTCTTTTTGTTGCCCGACCCAGGATTCGAACCCGGGACCTCATGCAGTCAAGTCCAAGAAATAAATTAGAAATTTTGCTAAATTTGTTTGTGCTTTAATTTGTTTAACTTTAAATAGTTAGATATATTGTATACATTGTTATTATAATTGGTTTCATCTCGATAAATCCATGGATAATTCCACGGTAGAACGTGTAAGCAACAGCTGGTGATGTATGATTACAGGCGAACAAACGAAAGGCGCTTGTTTGGTGTCCAAGCGGGCTCTGCGTGTGATGGAAGGAGAAGTAAACAGAGTGCTGCAACTGACTGGCTCCTCGGTCGTGCCTATTATGTACCAAGTGCCTAGGAAGGTAACTTAGCTATCATTGTAATAGTCATAAGTGCACAATTTTTATTCAACCACTGCATCGTAGCCCTCTTCAATATCTTTTTGGAAAATCAGAAACATATAAGTGGATTTTATAAGAGTAAGAGCATTATAAGAATAAGAGTAGCTTGTCAGTGAATAGGTGAAATTAGAGCTATAAAATTATATGGAGTAAGTCCGAGAATAATGTCGACATTATATTTTTGTAACTTTTTCGAGTTTTTTTACTGTCATTTCGCATATTATACAGAGACTGAAGATATAAGAAGTTTTTAAATAGTACTACCTAGTGTTATTTATTATTTTAAGTTGAAAACGTATTTTCACGCCAAGTCTCTTGTTATGTAGGAAGAGAGTATCGTCAAGTGTCCTTACTTGCCTTGCTTCTCTCCGCATGTTTTCGAATATTAAACACAATTATAACTGTAATAGGTTTAGACAGTTTTTCACCTGTGACCATAATATATTGTGTGTTGCAACAATGTTAAAGAGTTTTATTTTTTTTATAAGAACAACGTGTGTTGGTTTTTATGTACGACAGTCAGTCAAGTTAGTGCAAAAAGTCATATAGTTGAATTGATAAACCTCCTTCGGTTTGGAGTAAAAGACTGCAAACTTGGTCACTTTGCATTCTGCAATAAAGTTGTATAAAAATAATTGTTCGAAAGACTTCCTTACGATTGCTACAGATCAAATTTCGAATTTTATTTTTTGAGTAACATCAATTTTTGTTTATAACAATTAGTTTTAGTGGCTTACAAAGAAATATACTTTATTGAATAATATCTTTTCTTACTGTGTTTGGGGTTGCTATTATTTTGTTAAAGGTAATTTGTTCGATTGTGCGTGTGCGCAATGTGGATCATAATTCTCAACGTTGAATGTTATGCTGCATAATGCGTTCTAGTGGCGAAACTAGAAAGGTCTGATGCAGTAGGTGTGTGTGTAGAGCTACCGTGAGTACCACGCGGAGTTGTTCCCGGAGACGCGCGGCGCGGTCACTCCGGTGAGCGGCAGCGGGTGGCTGACGGGCGCGGACGCCGGCCGCACCCCGCCCACCATCTCGCTAGACCCCGCCAAGCGACTCGCTAACCAGGTACCCCACCATTACCACACCACAAATAAAAAAAAGATATGCCTCTGGACAAATTAAATAAATACGTTATGGCCATTTTTTTAATAATTTGTTTGGTAGTTTGTTACTCGGTGGTGTCAAAATTTAGTAGAAAAGTAAATTATTCATTTGCGAATTTATTTCAAAAAATTCAAAAATATTTAAGCATATATCCTAACACAGAAGAGTGTTCAAATATTTTATTTATATTTTCACATAATAAATATTTTAATATTTAAAACAAAGTGCATATTTATTTTAATTAGAACTTTCACAATTTATGATAAACAATTTAATAGAGATTGATTTTAGTCCTATCTACTTATAGGTACACCTATAATATGTTTGCGGAAATATACTGCTAATTTAAATTTTTATTCGATAATTTAAAAAGAAAATAATTTGATGTTAAAATTAGGCTTGACTTTTACATATTGTGAAGTTCAAAACGGATTTTGATACAGTGGTTAATGTTACTTCTGCTTTAATATTGGGTTTGTTATTTACTAATAACAAACCCAAAAATCTTTCCTCTTTTGTGTAGATGTATGTGATGTTATGTGGTGTGTTGATTTTTGTGGCTTGCAATGTACTAGACGGGGGTAGTTAGTGCATGTAAAGATATACTATGTTGAAGTGTAGTTCAACATATTGGATTAAATGTTCAAATTGTATTTGATATTTGTTTTACACAAACGTTAAAAATATTGTGTTTGTATATTGTGTTTTGGTAAAGCTATGACACTTAAATATTCTATTTTACTTTTAAGATTAAAGTGTATCTCATATCATGGCTATGCCACCTTGAGACAAAGAACAACACTTTAGATGGAACATTTTACTATTATATATTTTATCGATATCTAATATCTTAGTAAATATACGTTTTCTTAGGGTTGCAGACAAACAACCTAAGAACAAAACAATATTATTAGTCTTTAGTCAGCTCTGGTTTTAGATAGGTACTTGCAAGTGTGTAGGTATATAATAGTACATAATTAGTACATGGTTGTGATTGTACGTACAAGGTTATGGTTATAGTTAGTATATTTTTTTAACATAAATATGAAATTAAGCATAATTTGGCAAAACTTAAACACCGGCTTAGCATATTTTATAACAATTGTATTGTCAACATTAACTGTCAAAAACATTCAGCCGTCAGCTTTTAGACGTCCGAATGTTCAATTATACGTTTGCTACTTATATCCGATAGTTTTCAAGACGCAATGTACTTTCATCTAGATACCCTGCTTAAGCTGCGTCCGATAGTTTGTTTTCAGCTTGAAAGAATATTCTATACTTTTTTGTATTAATTTTCATCTGATAATTTGTCTTGCCAAAACCGTGTTGAACCATTTGTTTGTCTTTAATGTTTCTGCTATAATATTGCATCTCATTACAATATGCTCTGCAACCTCCCCTTCATTTTGCTTCCTACGCGTTTTACTCTTCTTAATATCGAGAAAGCACAGGTTGCTTAACAAATTAGCAATTTGACTGTTGCAACAATAACATTAAATATTTTAAATATTAGAACCTTTCGATGGAAGTGGTTATGTATTTTGTTATCCTTATAAATAATACAAACGTAATTACTAATAAACCTATTAATGTATTATTTTGTCGGTTAAAAGAATTACAGCGTATACGACCATATTATTTGAGCATCATGTGACGTCACGATTCACACATGACGCCAACAGTGTAGTTTGGTTGACCATAAAATCGTTTATTTTTTTATTATTTATAATAAATTGAAACATAAATATTCCAATATATATTTAAATATTGCTTGGAAACAGTCAAATAGCCAATTGTATTTGATATCCAAATACATTTTCTTTGTTAAATGGACCAACCCCTCTATGTGTGTGAAGGAACAAAGGCTTATGGACAATGCCTTGGTTATTATATTTTTATAGGTTTATTTGTGTTAATTTTATTGTAGCTTATATAGTGGGTAATGTTTTATTGTGTGTTTGTTGTTTGTAGTCGTAGTCTTACTGGGTTGCGTAAGTATTTTTTTTTTTTTTTTTTGTGGCTTGTATAATTTGGGTTTTGGGCTTATCAATTAAATAATTAAACACACTATTACATGTTTATATTTATGTGATTTCAGGTTCACAGAGGTAGTTTAGAAGAAGTAGTAAAAGTCATAAATGCAATGCCTGCCCCTAAAAAATCGGAGCCTCAGAAAATTCAACAGATTGAGGAACCGAAAAAACCTGTTACGAAACCGCAACCGGTTTCAGAAAAAAATGACGAAGACAGAATAGACTTTGTTAACGTGAAAGACTTGATCAAGGGGATGGAGAAGCAAAAACCTGAAGTCTTAAAAGAGAATGGTTTTCATAAGAAAATTACGGATAATGGTCACGACGTTGATAAAAAGATTGAGGATGAGGAAAAAAAGGATTATCCGAAAGAAAAGACTTTGGAGAAAATTGAGAGTTCCGATTCAAGTGAGTCGCTGTCGCGGAGTAACAGCTTAATCAATGGGGTTCAAGTGCCGAAACCTTTGCCACGGTCCTCGATATCTGAAGCGGGGTCCGCGGAGGAGCAATATACTGAGGTCCCGAAACCCAAACCGAGGACAACATCAGTGTCGGTTTCGGGCTATAAGGTACAAAGTTTTGGAAAAATGCACATTAAATTGGGTTACATTTTTTCTTTTGTTTTTTTTTGTTGCAGTTTCACAAACAATATTTTTATTTTTTATTATGTTTTACTCGTTTTTATTTTATTAAGGTTTTGTTTAATTTAGAAACATTATGGCTTTGATGTTTGATTTATTATTATGACCAGTAATTTATTAGTTTAAATAGTAGTGTAAAGCGACGCGGCTTGCAATGTTTAAAATAAAAAAAGATCTTACTTTTTCTGATGTGAGATGTCACGATCTAAAATTGTTGTTGTTGTGTTTTCAAGCCTATATCGCCGAAGAGGTAGGCAAAGGCACAACCAGAGCACCCACGACTAGTCAAAGACACTAAGTGCCACAGTGTGATAGGTGGCAAGTCTATCGCCAACTGGGCTCATAATATCCAGTCCCTAGCAACATTTTTTTATTAGAAAATTGAAAAACCAAACGAAAACCAAAATTTAAAAATGTGTAATGTTTTTCAACATTGATTGTCAATCAATCAATCATTTATTTGCGTAAAATGTGGTACAAGTATCATTGTTGGCTTACGTTTTATATTTTGGTAATAGTTCTACAAATTTTGGTCAATAATTTGACATGCAAAATAAGTTGAACATGAAACAAGATTACATTTAAATATGTAATTAAAATAACAATTTGGATTTAAAATTATATACCGATTGTCATTTATAAGTAGTCATTGTAAACTATATAATATCATCACATAGGTTGCATGCCTATCGCTAACCGGCCGCATATCCAATCCGAGCAACGTTGTTTTTATTAGAAAACTTGAAAAATACATTTTCATTTACATAACATAATACAATTTGTGTGCCTTTGTTAGGCTTACTGAAAGAAATTGAGATAAATCCTTACGTATAATTTAATATCCATTGTGTTATTAATTTTGATTACCCGCGACGGCAAAGAGGGGTGTTGTAGGTTTGACACGTCTGTGCGTCTGCCTGTGGCATTATGATTCTAAACCAATCGATCGATTTCCAGTCGCATTTTTTTTGTATGTAAGCTAACATATACGAGATGGTTCTTAGCTACGTTATTATAGTTATAGATTAATGAAAGAGCTATTGTTATTTTTTATTTTATCATTTTATTTATGATAAATAGTTACGATATTAACATAAATTGCAGCCCCGTCTCGGTCCGAAACCTTTCTCAGCATCCACTGGGAGTGAAGAGTTCTCATTCGACAAGGTCTTCTCTGTGCCGGCTGTGCCCGGCGTGACCAAGTCTGATTCGGGTTTGTATCCCATTTTTTTTTAATTAAAAAAAGGGAAATTAAAAAGCTATTCCTTCAATAAGACGTTTGTGATTGACGTTATTGTGTTCCGATTTGGCAAGGCTGGTAAACGAATATATAAGCGGCTTGTCAGTCTCAAGATGCCTATGTACCTTTAATAATCTGGGTAGCTATAGGCGACGTATATTCTTACCCTCAGAAAGTTCGTTTGCTTGTTTGCCTTTTTATACTAAAAATGTTGTTATCTTAGTGTCTTAATTCAAAGAATGGAGATTATTGATCTATTGACTATTGTAGACATAGAATTCTGAGAAATACTACAGAAATAGTACTCTT
This sequence comes from Calephelis perditalis, assembly GCA_018236665.1. Lineage (NCBI taxonomy): Eukaryota > Metazoa > Arthropoda > Insecta > Lepidoptera > Riodinidae > Calephelis > Calephelis perditalis. The sequence continues at coordinate 1,041 of DVZK01000173.1, read as the reverse complement.
ACAGCTTCATCGCCAGTCGCTCCAGTATCTTCCACACCAATTACCTCCACGCCGATCAGCAAAGATGACGACAAATCTATGTCTCCAACAAGCGATGTGGAATGTGAAAAAGCAATGCACAAAGGTAAAAAAAGATAATATTATAGTTATATTATTAATAACTAGCTATTTACTTAGACTTCATTTTGGGTAGAATATATACAATATTTTCTCGTATTATTGTTGTTTGGGGGTATTTTTTGAAAATAGAATAGCCTTTGTTCGAACTTGAATCCTTATATATATGTGTATCAAATTTCATTTAAGTCGCTTTCAGCGGTGTAGCCGATAAAGACGTAACAGACAAACTTTCAATAATAGTATGGATAATTAGTAACTCTAGTAGTTTACGCCACTGCAACAGCAGATGTATGGGCAGTAAATACCGTGCCATAATTTAATCTTTCCTTCAACTTCCTTTTATACCCGCCATATTAAAAATTTATTTTATCGTCATTGTCCAATAATTGTGGCATATTTACTACCCTAATTGGACAACGAAGTTCTTACAGAAGCCGGTTTTAAGCATGCTGTACTGTGAATTAAAATAAGAGCCTCTAATATTAAAAAAATGCTTTATTTTTTGCGGTAATAAAACACAAACAATCATACGACCTTAAAGCGACCCAAAAACAAGTCTAGCCTTGAAGCCGGTTACTACTATGAATACAATTTTCAGATGAATACACAAATGGTAAATCAGACACAAGTTTAGAAGAGGACATAAACTCTTCGGATTCAGGATACGCGCCGAAAACGCCAGGGACTGCCGAGCGGAGGAAAATGTTTGAAAGCACCGAGTGAGTCGCATTTATTTAATAACATTTAACACGTAGCTAAAGTTTAACATTTACCCAGATTTTGGATGTATAATGCCCGGTTAATATATTTAAGAAACGAATAGTTTTGCTTACGAATGGTAGTTTTTTATACGAGTAGTAAATAAATCTAACTACGGTCGTTCGTTATCAACTGCTAACTCGAAACATTTTGTGTAACTAT
>DVZK01000172.1:0-13902 GCA_018236665.1 Calephelis perditalis | reverse complement strand
TTAGGTAGCTTCTGACTTCTACACTAGTTAATTTAAACTGTTTTATAGAAGCCAGAATATATGTATATATAATTGGAATCTCGGAATCGACTCTAACGATTTCCATATAATTTAGTATGTAGGGGATTTCGGGGGCGATAAAGATCTCGCTAGGAATCATTTATTCATCATTCATCATTTATTTAGAAAATGTCATTTTATTCGTGTTTAAACTGAAAAATATGACTTCCTGACATCTATTGGAGAATAATAATACTATTTTTTGTGAGCAATAAAATTGTTTCAGCTGATGGCGTTGTTAAGTGACACGAAGTAAATGAGTGTTTGCTAAGAAATTTTATATTATTTTTGTAAAAAAACGCTTATAAACTAATCAACTTAAACATAAACTTATTTTTTTATAATAACAAAAAGGTGGCGTTTGAGTACTCCCAATTTAAACTGAAAATTAAGACTCTAACATCTATTGACGAATAATAATACTATATTTTGTGAGAAATAAAGTTATTTCAGCAGATGGCGTTATTAAGTAACACAAAGTTAATGACTAATGAGTTTACTTGGAGGTTAGACTAAAAAATTTTATAATATTTGTTTCTTCTTAATGCTCGTGTTCACTTAAAATGCCTAAACGATCTTGGAAAAAAAACGCTTATAAACAATCTAACTTCACGAAGCCGCAACTAGTCTCAAGAACAAATAGAAGAGCATAGTCATCAAATTAATTAGGTTTACTAATTGCACTCATGATTTTTTTCTTAAATAACCAGTTCATATTTTTTATTATTCTGTCGGTAAGATCGAAAAATATTGTTCAAATTTCACCATTTTATAAGTATGTAATTCGTACTTAAATATAATTTCCAAAAAACACAATTTATAAAAAAAACATGCCGAGCAAAGATCGGTTATCCAGGTACTGTGTAGGTAAATAAATAAAATAAATAATTTTACATCAAATCTTGACAATTTTTTTAAAGTAGTTGGATAGCAATTATGCTATAGTGTGTGTGTAGTATAATTGTGGTCATAACGACATAATTTTGCACCTTCTGTGAATAGTGATCTAAGTCAAATAAATTGCATTTGAAGTTATAATAACTTCGACGAATGTTCTATAAGATATAATGTTACACGACAATATTTCTAGTTCTACTTGGCGTATAAACACACTGGTTAAATAGACAAAATAGCTAATTTTTAAAATAACTACAATATAAAACAAAATCAATTTTGATGTAACTCAGGTTACATCATTTTTCACTGATGGTACAGAATTATCCTCACTAATATTATAAATGTGAAAGTAACAATGTCTGTGTATTACTCAATCATACATTTTGACACAAAGATAGATTATAGTCTCTAATAGTAAATGATACTTGTTAACTGGGATGGGTGTTTGCTTGTCTCATATAAGTTTACATTGGCTGGAATTGAGGAGTTAATAAGCCCTTAACATTCTCATCTATTACAATTTACAGTGGTCTTTTTGCGAAATATTCCTCCTCTTGTCTTGTACATCTCAGAATGAAATGTAAGAATAAGGAAAGATACAACATTAACCTACTCGTAATGGGATTGAAAGAAAGTGTTGGTGTTAAATAATTGAGAAAGAGCATGCTCCTCTGGTTCGGACATGTAAAAAGAATGGAAAACGAAAGATTTACAAAGCAGATATACAATGCGAATGTGGATAGATGTAGGTACCCGGGTGGACCTACGTTGACATCCCACAATTAAATTGCTCGGATGTTATCCGAAGGTGGTGTCAAGATTATCCGAAACCGGCGTGTTGGTATGAAAAGGGTAAGGGAAAATGAATGTTAAGTAAGCCAGGTTCGTGAAGTTTTGCACTCAATACTCTCTGCCTACCTCGTCAGGGACTTAGCGTGAAGATATGTTATTATGTATATAACCTACTACTAGGTAGGTAGATACTGAGTGGTAATTGTTACTTTTTAGTTAATAATCTTAACTTACGCGGCTAACACTTACCTTATTATCGTTCGTATTTTTTTATATTTTTTCTTTAAGTTATCTTACAAAGCATGCAATTGCTTCTCAGTTCTGAATCCAGTTTCCGATACAGATTTGTAATTATACCCAAGCTCGTTTCTTAACCTCCACAGAAGATCCGTCTCTCTTTTTATTGTATGTATAGCAGCCCGTCCCGGCTTCGCACGAGTGGAGATTATTCTAATTTTTCATAGAAATAAGGCACCCTATGTGCATGAACAATAATGGCTAGGTACTTATAATGGTAAAATGTTTTTTCAAATCGGTCCGGTAGTTTCGGAGCCTATTAACCTTCCGTAAACCACGTGGGTAAAAGTTGCATCCTGCACTATGTGGGGTTTCCTATACCCCAACATCATTCTATCTATATATAGGGAATATCTTTCTAAAGTTTATTTTATACATACTTATATTATTTCTGGACTATTAGGAAATAAAAATTAAATGAATTTGTTAAATATAATCAACATCTTTAATATGTATAGGCATTGTAACAAAAATAGTGTTTTTTATCAACTAAAATGAGACCATATTCTTTGGTTTAGCCTTTAAGAAAAAAAACTTAACTAAAAACTTCTTATTGCCCGTTATTTCAGGTCCTTAATGAGTAAAGAAATAAAAATAGAATAAAAATAACTAAACATAATTAGTATTCTTGAGATCCCAGTTGGTTCAAATCTGCACAATTTTTACAAAAGAAATATGCGTGCTCTAAGCATATAGGTATTTCGCATCGCTCGCAACCGTACTTGGTCTTTCGATCTTTTCTTCTGTCGCATTCAGAACATCTTGTTACACGTCTTGGCATCTTCTTTGGTGGTTCCACACTAGGTTCACCAAGTAAGACGTGTATACGCTTACGAGAATCTCTTGGAATTCGTGGATTATCTTTGCGGTTTCTCATATGGTCTTCAATCAAAGCCATACCCAGATCACGAATAAACTTCCTCCTGTTGTTAGATTTTCCTGCTTCAATGCCATTATTGAACATATGTAGAACCATAGCGTTGATTCCTGCATGATTGAGCATCGAGAAAAATAAAGTGAGAGGCCAGCGTTTGCTGTTACGAGAAACATCATATGTTCTGGCAAGTTTGTCGACCACATCTACTCCACTTTTGGTTTCATTATAAAATGTAATCATGGATGGCTTCTGCTTGATTCCAGTTTCATGGTCAATTTCCATATCATGATGAAGAGAAGACATCATATAAACACACTTTCGAGGCTTTGGAACGTAAGAAAGGAGAGTAATATCTTTTTGAAAGCCAAATCGTGATGCGTATTCCTCTTGAGTTTGCTTGAAACATAATGGAATGCAAGCTTTATTAGCCCTCAAAGTACCAACTATCGTTAATTTATGTTTATGCAACAAGTTTTCAGCAGTTTCATGACTGGTAAAGAAATTGTCCATAGTAATATTTCTTGACGAGCCGGAAACGCAGTTTACCATACGATTGACTAAGTCAAATGGCTTATTGCTCAACGCAAAGGGACTGTTGTCTGGCTGTTTGCCGCAGTAAATTTCTAAATGTACGGTGTAAAATGTTTTAGCGTCGACTAAGGCATATATTTTGATTCCATACTTTGCGGGTTTCGATGGGATATACTGCCGAAATCCGCACCTCCCTCGAAAGGCAACCAATTCTTCGTCAAGTGTTAGGTATTCGGATGGTGTATATGCATTTTTGCAAACCTGGACAAAGGTTTCAAATATGTCTCGGATTGGTGCTAAACGATCAGTCTTAATTCTGTCTTCTCTAGTCGTAGCGTCATCAAATCTTATATTATTTAGTAGGTACGAAAATCGATTTTTAGACATCGTGCATCGAAATATTTCGATTTCAGTACCATCTGAAGCCCAGAGGTCATTGAGATTTTGTCTCCCAGAACGATACAATCCTGCTAAAAATAAAAGCCCAAAAACAGCTTTCATCTCACATGCATTTGTTTCTTTATAGATAACATTTAGCAGTTCATCGTTTGATGGCTGTGGTCTCGAAAAACATATCTTTATATTCGTATGTTTCACAATCGATTCAAGTATCTCATTGGAAATAAATACTTCAAAACATTCTAAACTGGTTTTCTTGTCTTTATATTGACTTTTCACTCCCGGCAAATGTGTAATTATATTTTCTCTTCTCGTACGAACGTTAGTTCTCAACGGCTCCTTTTGCCATTTTGTTTTTCCATCTTTACCAATATAAAAGCCTTGCGAGCCAGAAGACTCACCTCCCGGAGAAATCTCTACGTCGTCTACATCCTCTTCAATGTCACTTTCAGATTGAGCACTCAAATGATCCGAATCACCTTCACTTCCGGGTAAATATTGCTCATCTATGTCACCATCATTATCGTCCATAAGTGCTGATAAAATATCCTGATCAACTATACGTCGAGCCATTATGAGATCTGTAAACAAATACACAAACGATTAAAACAATTAAAAAAACAAAATAAATAAATATTTATGTAGAAATAGGTATATTTTGCATGTCATACTACTTACCTTTTAGACGACGTCCCGAACTACGTGGGGTTTGTGACACCCTGCCACACTTTGCGAGCGACCGTCCGCTGCGCCCGCGACGCTAGTACTAAATCACTGTTACTATGCGAAGCGGCAACGTCGCAACTCCAGCTACACGACGATTCGAGGAATTCACGCGGCTGTTTTATACTATAGGGCGATTTTTGTTTCGCTGGGGTTTATTAAACCCCACGTAGTGCACGGAAGGTTAAATAAACAACAAATGAATACACTGAACAGTAAGTACAATGAACAGTAAAACAAGTACAGTATGCTCCATAAGAACGTACTGTAACATCCCTATTTTTATTTCCAAATTGCTGAATTGCAGTTAACCCTACAATTCAGCAATAATACTGAAACACACAGATTGGCTACTTGGTCAGCTACCTGCCGCAGTTCACCGTCTCACTGACAATAATTGCGGAGCCACAGCTGACTACTTAGACGACGACGACTCCCATCACTGCAAAAGCCTACGGTGCCTGAGGGTTTACGGCCCAGCACGAGGCTATACCCTGCACGTGGAAACAGAGTCACGCAAACGACGAGTGTTACTTCGTGTCGACCTGCACTGCAACGTTGCAAATTCCACACCTCGCCGCCGCATAGCTGCGCCGGTAATCCGAAGCTTGTATACTCGATATGATTCACATACTAGTCCTGCTGTAAGTGTTTGCATGTTTTATAATAGTTTATTAATTTTTTTGTCATAATATTGCGAGTGGATTACGTTTTTATTCAGAATTCAATACTATTTCAATCTATATTTTTTCTCACTTTTAATATTCTATTTCCCAAGTCGATTTAAATCAAATTTTATTCATTTTATTATTATTTTTTATTATTTAACTATACAAAATGGCAAAAGAAGGTGACAAAAAGTTTACACAATCAACTTCAAGCCTACAAAGTATTAGCAAGGAGGAGTTAAACTTCTCAATCCTCGCCAAATTTATCAAACCTTTTGATGGCGATAAGGCGAAATTATCGCCATTTCTTAGAAATTGTGAGAATGCCTTAAATTTAGCTTCGTCTTCTCAAGTAAATATATTATTTAAATATATTATCTCACAATTAGAGGGCAAAGCCGAAGCGGCTTGCTCACTTAAAATATTTAATAATTGGGCTGAACTGAAACATTTTTTGAAAACAAATTTTGGCGAAACTAAGCATCGCGACCACCTATTACTCGAATTACAAAATTGTAAAATCAAATCCGGCGAATGTATCACCCAATATAGTTTGCGCATAGAGACTTACCTTACCAGACTACAGACAGACATTATGCACTCTACAAAAGATCAGGACGAAATCAAAGGCCGTATCGCTAGTACAGAAGACCTGGCTTTACACACCTTCCTATTAGGGCTGCCTAGTCACATATCTACTATTGTTAGATGTCGTAGCCCAACTAACTTACAGGATGCTATTAATCTAGCCTGCCAGGAGGAAAAACTCCAAAATTATATACAATCCTCAAGACAGGAATTGAAACCTAGGTGTAGGGTATGTGGTAAGATAGGCCACTCTGATAGATCTTGCTTCCAAAATAGGCAACATCGCCCTATACACATACTAAACCCTTCGCAGCCTCAGCCTAAGTCTCAATCTATTCAACCTAATCCACCCGTGTGTCGGTATTGTAAGAATGTCGGTCATGATATAGCACAGTGTAGAAAACGTCAATTTAATAACTCACGAAAAAATTATAATCGCTCTCAACAACCAATTCATAATTTCACAGAGCTAAGTAATGATGATAACCCTACTGATTCTGTGCATAATCCGTCCGACATTACTACAAATTTTAATTTCGATGAGAATAATTTAAACTAATGATGATTCCGGTTCCGCGTCGTACGGAATGGTCGAAACAAACCGACGCCTCAAAATTCGTAACTAATTATAACATGTTTACAAATCCTACTACATCTACTAAGCCGAAAAATATTAATTACTGTACCGATTTTGGTGAACAGATTTATACTATGCCCTCTTATTCTAGTACTAAATTCAATAATTCCAGTATACCTTCTATTTCTACCAATTTTCGTAAACAAAGTTACGCCAACGCTACTAAAACTAATCTACCTATAATTCCTAGTAGGAGTAAGTCAACCAAGTTTGCTAAATCTACTAATTTTACTATTTCTCCTAAATCGAATGATGTCACTGAATCTGCTAGTTATAATTTTTCTAATTCTACTAAATCTACTAGGTCTCCTAAATCTACTAAATCTATTAATTTAACTACTAAATCTACTATATCTCCTAATTATACCAATTCTACTAAATCTAATTTAACTACTACATCTACTATATCTCCTAATTATACCAAGCCTACTAAATCTAATTTAACTACTAAATCTACTACATCTACTATTTCTCCATATTATACCAATTCTACTAAATCTAATTTAACTACTAAATCTACTACATCTACTATATCTCCTAATTATACCAACTCTACTAAATCTAATTTAACTACTAAATCTACTACATCTACTAAATCTACTATATCTCATAATAATACCAATTCTACTAAATGTAATTTAACTACTAAATCTACCATATCTCCTAATTACACCAATTCTACTAAACCTAATTTAACTACTAAATCTACCACATCTTCTGTATCTCCTAACTATCCTCAATCTAATTCGATAACTAAACCTACTACATTTACTAAATCTACTAGACTTACTAAACCAAACGAAATAACTAAATATACTATACCTCCTACTTATAGTAAATGTACTAATTCTACGAAATCTGCTATGTCTCATGAATTTACTAATTGCTCTAAATCTACTACAGCCATCGAATCTACTAATCATACTAAATCTACTGACTCGACTAAACTAGCAAAAACCCCCGAATCTTCTAATTATTCGAAATGTCACATACCTACTAAACCTATTAGCACTAACAGATCTTCTTTTGTCACAAGTCCATCTACATCTAGTTCAATGTCCAATAATATTGAATCTAATTTGAGCAGTTTAGATAACCCTAGCAACATTTACGAAATTCATTACAATAATAAAACACATTTACCTCACATTTATGTGAAATCTAAATACTCCAATAAATTACTAGTTTTATTAATTGATTCAGGAGCAGGCATATCTCTAATAAAACAATCCTCTTTACAAAGTCAACCAGAATTAGTACTTGAGACCGTACAATTTAAAGGAATCGAAAAGGGTACACAATATTTTAACAGTCTTGGTTATTTTAACTTAGATTTTATTTTACAAAATAAATACACAATTTTTAGCAAATTTCATGTAATACCGGATTGCACAAACATTGAATTTGACGGCATAATCGGCAACGATTGCCTCAAATTTCATAATTGTAATATTGATTATAAAAATAAAACCCTAATTATAAACGGTCACGTTATAGAAATTCATTTTACTAAGCCTGTGTACACCATCCCAGCGCGTACCGAAATGGTCATCGAATGCAATGTCATAAATCCTGAAATATCTATGGGTTATATAAACAGATCCGAAATTCAGAAAGGAGTGTTCTTGTCTCGTTGCCTCGTTAACGTAAAAGAAAATAATCATGTTAATGTTTCCATCCTTAATACAAATAGTAATGACGTTTTGGTAAAACCATTTGATGTAGAATTAAATCCCTGTGATATTTTAAGTAATACTGTAAACACGATTAAACATAATTCCAGTCCAAATAGAAGTTCCGAAGTTATTAAACAGATAAGAACTTCACATCTTAATCCTGAGGAAACAAAAGCTTTACTAAATCTATGTTCCGATTTCAATGATCTTTTCTATCTAGATGGTGATATTCTAACTTCTACTGATACTATAGAGCATGAAATCAAAACCTCTAGTTCCCAACCAATCCACGTTAAAACGTATAGGTATCCTGAATGCCATAAAGAGGAAGTCAATAAACAAATACAAAAAATGTTAAACCAAAAGATAATCAGGCCCTCAAATTCTCCTTGGTCTTCCCCAATTTGGGTCGTTCCTAAGAAACAAGATGCTTCTGGCCAAAAGAAGTGGCGTATCGTTATTGATTATAGGAAACTCAATGACATAACTATCGGAGATGCTTACCCTATTCCCAATATCACGGATATATTAGATCAATTAGGACATAGCAAATATTTTAGCACCTTAGATTTGGTGTCAGGTTTCCACCAAATTAAGATGAGTCCAAGCGACGCTCCTAAGACAGCATTCTCAGTCCCAAATGGTCACTTCGAATATACTCGAATGCCATTCGGCTTAAAAAACGCGCCAGCAACCTTTCAAAGACTGATGAATACAGTCCTCTCTGGTCTCCAAGGTCTCCACTGTTTTATTTATCTCGACGACGTTATAATCTACTCACACTGTCTCTTTTCCCATATTGATAAACTCAAACTTGTATTCGAAGCATTTAGAAAACATAATTTAAAATTGCAGCCTGACAAATGCGAATTCTTAAGGCGAGAAGTCGCATATCTAGGCCATGTCATAACTGACAAGGGCGTCTCTCCTAACCCTGACAAAGTAAAGGCTGTCTCAGAATACCCTATTCCTAGAAATCCCAAAGAAATTAAATCTTTTCTTGGTTTAATAGGCTACTATCGTAAATTTATCAAAGACTTCTCTAAAATTACAAAACCACTTACCTCATTACTTCGTAAAGACGCTGTATTCAATTGGAGTCAGGATCAGGAAAATGCCTTTAATTCTCTAAAATCTATGTTGACTAATGCTCCAATCCTTCAATATCCAGATTTCACCAAAGATTTTATTCTCACAACTGATGCCTCTAATTATGCCCTTGGTGCAATACTCTCACAAGGTGAAATATCCAAAGATTTGCCTATCGCTTATGCTTCTCGGACCTTAAATAGAGCCGAAGGTAACTATAGCACAACCGAAAAGGAATTACTTGCAATTCTTTTTGGTGTCAAAACCTTCAGGCCTTATATCTATGGCCGAAAATTCAAAATCGTCACCGATCATCGTCCACTAGTCTGGCTATTTAATTGCAAAGACCCCAGTAGTAAACTGGTTCGTTGGAGGCTAAAACTCGAAGAATATGACTACGAAATTGTTTACAAGTCAGGGAAAACAAATCTCAATGCCGATGCCTTATCACGTCCTCCCATTTACAATATCGATGACATTGACTATACTGACAACTTAACTTATGGTGATTTTCTTAAATCAAGATCCAGTCCCACTGTTTATACTACTGTAATCACTGAATTCAACCAAAACCTACTAAAAACTCCTTGTTCTGCTATAGCGTATCCAACTTCAATCGACCTAGACTCTTCTAATCCCTATTGCGAAGCCATACTAGATCTATTAGAAAATAAAGAAGATTTTATCAACTCTGAAAAGGAGTTACATTCTATAAAAACTAGTAATGCTAATAATAAGTTATATTTCCATTTATTCACTAAAGTACATCATTACGATTCTTGTGGCTATAGAGAAATATTCCAAGTCCTAATTAACCTCCGCAACCATTTAATAATTTTCTATCCCGACATCAAAGAAATTTCTATGTCAGACTTCTCTAATCCATTCGACAAACTCCGATTTATTATTATATATGAAATGATTAGCTTCTTATTTCATAACACACAAATAAAAATAAACGTCTATCATAATAAACTTATCTATCCTGAACCCAGAGAAATTCCTACAATCTTAAAAGATAACCACGACTCGCCTATCGGTGGTCATATCGGTTCTACACGACTATACAATAAGTTAAAAGACTCTTTTTACTGGAAGGGTATGAAGAATGACATCGAATCATATGTTCAAAAGTGTCCACAATGCCAACAAAACAAAGCCTTACGAGCCTGTAACAAAGCTCCGATGCAGATAACTACGACATCATATGAACCCTTACAAAGGATTGCTACGGATATAGTTGGTCCCTTACCTGAGTCGGGTTCCGAAAAATTTAGATATATTGTTACATTCCAGGACGATCTCACGAAATACTCCATGGCTTACCCTATCACTAATTCAACAGCTGAAAAAACGGCTGACTGTTTAATTAAATTCATTTGCCACTTTGGAATTCCTAAAACTCTCCTATCGGACCAAGGTGTCCATTTTATTGCCGATGTATACAAACAAATAACATCTCTTTTTAAAGTTAAACACCTTTTCTCGTCTCCTTATCATCCTCAAACCAACGGGGCGTTAGAAAAGGGGCACGCCACATTAAAAGAATACTTAAAATCTTATGTTAATAACAATCATAGTGATTGGCACAAATTCCTTCCTACTGCTATTGTTTCCTATAACTCCACTGTCCATTCCTCTACTAACTTCACCCCTCATGAATTGTTGTTTGGTTGTAAACCACATATCCCAAGTTCTCTCTACAAAATAGAACCTACAGCCACATATCCCGATTATGTTAAAATGCTCAAACAAAAATTAATTAATACTCGAAATTTAGCAAGAGAAAATATTTTACGTAGCAAAGAAAAATCTAAAGTATATTACGACAAACATTCTAGAAATATTTCCTACAAAGTCGGTGATTTAGTTTACCTAAAGCAACACCATAGATTACGCAAAGCTCTTTCTAGTATTTGGAAAGGTCCCTATAGAGTAGTTAAAGTACACAGCAATAATAACGTTACACTTCAAATAAATCGTAGACAGGTAAGACATCATTTCGACGAAATCAAATTAGCTCATAATGCACCAGCTGCGAGTCCGTCAACTTCTGTTCCACGTTCTAACATTCCAAGCCCAGAATTGATCCAATTAGATACTCCTAGTCCAGATGAGCCACAATCAAATGACCCAGCTTTAGACATGCCTCTTTTAGATTAAGTTATTTAGCATAAATTTTATCTTTAAGTTAGTATTTATTTATTCTATTCCAGGGCCCTCGCGCCAGAGTTCTTCGCAACATCAAATTTCACTACTCCGATTGTTAATAGTCCCGGTCTTTTCTATGATCCTATAGGTACTTCGAAATTCTATAATGACCACTGGAACATCGTAACATTTTCCGATTTATCGTATATTAAACCTCACATTGATTCTCTAAAGCATAATTTAGAAATTTGTAAAAATATTTGTAACAACCACCAATCGACTAGAGTGAAAACCGACTGTACTAATGTCCTAAGCCCCATAGAAAGTTTATTTATTAGTGTTCAAAATAATTATATGTCCCTATCTCACATGACAGACAGAAATAACTCTAAAAAGGCTAAAAGATCTGCATGGTTCGGAATCGGTGGTCCGATCCTTAAACAACTTTTTGGCACGCTTGACGAGGATGACGCTCAAGCTTTTACCGACGCTATTAATTCTCTACAAAATGATCAACGCCATTTAGCTACCATATCGAAAGAAAATATTCACATCATTAGTTCCACAATATCCTCTTTTAACAACACTATATCCAAACTTAACGCCAACGAAAATGTTCTTAATAGTAATATTCAAAATCTTGGCAAGATTTTAGATACAGTTTCAGCTAATTCCAACAAATTAGAGGTAGTTACCCACTTATCAATGATCTTTAGTTCCTTAGAAAGTTCTCTAATTATTCTTAATTTTAGTTTACGAGATCTTATAGATGCTATTTTATTTGGGAAACAGAATATAGTTCATCCATCTATATTAAGCCCTATTCAATTATATAACGAGTTAAATTCAAAAAATAATGATATAGTTTCAAATCTTCCACTATACCTAAGTCTAGATAACATTCATAAAATTATAGATATAGCGGATATTTCCTCTTTTGTAAACGATGATAAGTTAATATTTGCCATAAAAATACCATTAGTTTCATCTCTTATTGATTACACTTTATATCATGTTTATTCTCTCCCAACTCCACATGATATTAATAACCCTAACACTTTCGCTTTAATTAATCCATCCGCAAAATTCTTGGCAATTACACAAGATAAACTATTATACTCCACGCTACAAGACCTAAGTGAGTGCAAAGTGATAAACAACAACTACTATTTGTGCAAACTAGGAAGTGTACAATCTAGTGTCGGAAACCCAATATGTGAAGTGTCGATTTTGACTGAGTATATTAAGGATATTCCAACTTCGTGTAATTATAAGGTTATCATAGGTAATGTTGATATTTGGCAAAAACTTAATAGTAATAAATGGATTTATGTTCAATCCGATGTTACTAAATTGTCTATTAACTGTAATGGTAATATTAATGATTATGATATAATTGGTACTGGCATTTTAAAACTGCCGAAATTTTGCAAGGCCTATCATAAACTACTCCAATTTATTCCATCCCAAGAATTTGAAACTAAAATATATATTCCACAGCCTAATTTCAATATTTTAGAAGATGACTGCTGCACAAAAACTAAATTAAATGATACTTTCCCACATCTTACTCCAATCAAGTTATCCCATATAAACCTAGATTACCTACAATACGCTTCCCATAAATTAAACCAAGCTAATGAAGAACTAACTCGAATCGAAACACAACCATATCATATTCAATATAGTTACTATTTCAGTATATTAACTACTATTTTGTCAGTCACTGTTTTTATGTTTATTACTTATAAACTTTATAAATGTTTCTTTTGCAACAGGAAAAGGAATAATTCATCATGCTGTGTCAAAATTATTAATAACTGTTTAACTAAACCTAGTACCAATATTCATACAAGATCCAGTTTCGAAATGACTAACCGCGAATATGATAATGAAAGCACTGATTCTAGCAGTACTCCCAGGAGAAATCTGGAGTTATTATAAATCTGTATGTCACTAGCACATTACTCCTTTTCTTGCCAAATTACTATTTTTTAAAAAAATGTAGTTATACTCAATACGTCCATCGTTTGACTCAAATTCTATTTCGTAATTATTTTTAATTGTATAGGTTAATACTCTGCCAATCTTTAATTTTTATGTGTGTGTCTATATTGTGTTTTAAATTTTAATGTTTCTAATTGTTTGATTTGCTATTTCTTCAATGTCCTTAAATAATTTACTTTACTTAAATTTTACTTATTAGTTAAATATTTACTATGTCGTTAATGAATTTACTATTTCTACCATGTAATCTTGCTTTAATCTAATTTCACCATTTTATTGTTTTATCTTTAAATGTTCAAATTTGCTATGTTTTACTTAGTGTTAATATGTTTTATTAAATTTATTGTTTGATGTGCTATCTACTAAAATCCATAGTTTTACGAATTTTCAATTTATTCTTTATACTAATTAATTAATTTACACTAAGATTGAAATCTCTACTTTTTAAATTTTGTTTTATTTTTCAATTGTAAACTAGTCTTTACTACTCGTCTCGTTCTAATATCTCAC
>DVZK01000171.1:0-13904 GCA_018236665.1 Calephelis perditalis | reverse complement strand
TTGTTGGCCGACCCGGGATTCGAACCCGGGACCTCGTGCAGTCAAGTCCAACACCCGGACCGCTAGACCACAGAGGCATAATAAATCTTCATTTACATCAAAAAATTGTATAAAAACAACTTGTAAATCAGTTAGTTCAACTACCAATTGCATTTTGATAGTTCTCGCGCACGAAATTAAATTCTGGGAACTATGTTGATTATACCTAAGCCTAAAAATAAAAGCAAGAATAAATATAAGATTACTTTCATTTCCGTAAAAAATGTATAAAGAGAGCAAAGATAAGACTCTGTCTTTTGCGGCAGTAACAGGCAAAGTTACAGAAGATAGTCTTAATAATAGTTATGATTACACTGGATGTGTCTGGAGCTAATAATTCAAGATGTTCAACCCTCCTGCTGATACATGCATAATTACGAGGTAAAATAATACTAATATGTAATAAATAATCATTTTTTATATTGAAACACAATATATATATATCACAGACCTAACTCCTCACTTATCGTTATGAACACTTTGATACTGCAGTTATACATTGGTCTGATGAAAGGACTTGGTTAACGGCAATACGAAATCATAGAATAAGTAATTACCTACCTGCTACGTACAGAAGACTTACTGGTGTACAAAACACAAGCAAATTTCAATATTAAGACTTGTAGACGAGTAGACTCGATTTACTTAAAAAATCACGCATATCAAAATTTAAACCAAAGATATTAACTGAAAGGTCAGATAGCGCTGGTAGTGGCTGAAATTATTATGACGACGTCACGTTAGATATGGTTTTTACTATAGGTTTTGACCTAAGACAAAATCCGCGCCGCTTAAATCTACGTAAACTAACAAAATTAACTAGGTTTTTTACCTGCCTGACGAAAGTATATTCCTCGGTTTTTTTTAAGTGAAACTTATTTAGAATCGTTGTGATTTCAAAACGGGTGCAACGGAAAAAACGACAGGTAAGAGACACAAATATTATATTCATCTCATTCTTTTGTCGATTGTGACTTTTTTGTGTGAATCGCACACACAACTTTTTAACTTGGTTGTTTGTATTTAAAATATTGTTAAGACAAATTTAAAGATGTAATCAGACTAAAGGCTTAAAGCATATAAAGCTGTCATTTACCTTCGCCTTTTTGAGAAAAGTAATTAAAGAACTAGAAGCACAACGTAATTTTGATAGCAACTGCGTGGGTCCGCGACATTGACAAACAATAGACGTGGGATTCAACAAATCTCAATACAATGGAAGATTAATCGAATAATTTTCTTACAAATTGAACTCTAAACCCGTAAATAATAAGAGTCAATGAAAGGTTGATTCGACCCTTCACGATTAGCCTTCGAGAATAGGAAAGTGGTGATTAATGGTGAAGGCGACCCTTCATGGAGGTGAATTAAGTGACTGTAAAGATGTTCAGTTCGCTTTCTCGATGAGGATCGCCGAAGGTCAAAGGTCGAGATCGTTGAAACTGATCCTTGAGAAGTTTTACAAGTGCTCTAACGGCCAATGTTAATAATGTTTCTCTAAAGATGGATTTCAAACAATCTAGATAGCTGCGTATCCACCGGCCTATCTTATCCCTAATTGCCATATTTATCCTGTCCATAGATATGTTATTGGCAAGCGATAACATAAAAATGGATCAAAATATCAATCTTGGACAGCAAGATTTGGATTGGGATTGATTATTAATATTGGCCGTAAGTCAATTTCAAAATTGCTCGTTCTTAAATTGGACCAACTCAAAATTCGAGTCTCGCAATGATTCTGTAATTGTATAATTTATCCAATTCCCTACAAATGCAAAGACATTCAAAGGCGACAATTTTGCGCAATTCCAGCAGCCATTTCTATTAATTGTTTAAGATAAACATTTTTTATGTTTTAGGATAACGAAACAGCAAGTGACACTAAAGCAACCATCACCTATTGAAGCCAAGATGTAACTGATAACGGAAAGTATTAATAACTTATCTACAGATACAGATACAGACAGGCTCAAGGTTTTGTTGTTACGATTTTTTGTTAATTACTGAAAAATAGCAGCGGTTACCTAGCAAATGATAACTATCACTAATCTGAGCACTATCCCTTATCTTAGATAGGTTATTAATATTGTTTAGGAAGATTATCTATGTTCTTGTCCATTTTTCGTATATTTCACATTTTATTTTATTGGAAAAAAACGTCAAAAATAACAAAAAATATCTTCCCGTCCTGCTAGGAACACATCAGAGATTGCAAAAATGAAACTTTAAAAATATTGTACTTTTACCATCTCGTTAGTCGAGGGTACGCTAACGTACACGCCTACACCACCGACAAACCCTGAAACTCGGGTTTTAATCCTGACGGGGACAAACATTTGTATACGGAATCTCTAAATATCTATATTCCCGGGTCCAGACGTTTATTAAATGTAGGTCAGTATCTATTCAAATATTTATACGTATTAGTATCGTGGACTAACATTCGTAACACAAGCATATAATTTGCTTACTTTGGGGTTCCATCAATTTGTGAAATTATTTATTTATTTGTTTTTAAAGCTAAAAGTTTAACCTACAGAAATGTGTTTGTTAAACTCTAACTTTTGTAAAGAGAGGGATAGAAGATTTTATGGGGATTCCCCTATTATAAACCTTTTGCAACAATAACATAGGTACCTGGCATCATCATGATTCCAGTCCAAAACATCAACAGCCATTTTCCTGAGTCTGATATCAGCTACATGCAGGTCGTGCGCGGTCCGTCTAGCTGCAGCCAGTCTTCGCCACAAAGGCACGTCTCTCGCAGAAGCTGCAGCGGCCGCAGCAGCTGCATTAATCTCTTCGAGCCTAGACTCCACACACCGTTGAGCGCTTTTCACGTCTTCTCTCTCTGATGCACAGGTGGCAGTTGCACGGTAGAGTCGTGAGAGAAGGAGTGGATATTTTGTCACGCGTTGAACAGGTACCTGCAAATATAGATTTCAAGACTGTTAGAAATAATTTGAATTTTAATTGAAGTCAGGCAAGTGGACCCTGTAGACGTCTATTAAAAAAATATCAAGGAACGTTGACATTTATGCATTATCGTGTTGGTCCGAGCTCCTTTACAGAAAAAACTTTCTGCCTTCTTGCCAGGCAGCTTGTTAAAGGCGAGCATAGACCGTCATTAACGCCGTGACATTCTACTAGGCGGTAGAGTTTCGCAACGACTTGGCAACGCACCATTACCATCTTTGGAGAATATTTCTTAAATCGTTTTGATTTAAGAATCTACTTAAATAATAGTAAAGTATGGAAACATAAGTCCACCAAAGGAGAATACGACTATCTCAGTATTTATTAAGGTACAATCTAAAACATAAACAACTTTAAGTTATATCAGTATAAATATAATAATGAAACAGGTAACAAAAGATTCATCTCCTTTCTCCTATGATTGCCTCTACAGTTCAGCGGCCTGTCATTGGACTTCACTTCTTGAGGTCCCGGGTTCGATCCCCGGGTCGAGCAACAAAAAAAAGTATTTTATCAATTTTATAATAAAAATAACGTTTGCCGATATCGGATATGTGTCCAGTTGCCACTTATCACATCGTGAGACTTAGTGTCTTCGGCTGGTAGTGGGTGCTTTTGTTGTGCTTCTTTTAAGATACTATTAAGATATCGGCGTTAAGATACTTTTTTTAAAAAAAGATTAATAGTGGGCATATTATTTTAAGTCTGGTACTCCTGAATCGTAGTGTTTCCAAAGTACTCCGCTCATAATACTACATGAAAAATAAAAAAAAGATAAATTAAATTGAAGTAAGTAACACATTCATATTGCAAGGTATACATTACCATGAGGAACGAGTTAAGATTCATCCTTCTCAGAACCACATTTTCCATTTGCGAGACGCGCAAGAATATCCTCAGGAGTTCCTTCTCCTTCTCGAGGCCAGCCAACAAGAGGGCCGCCCCAGCTTGTTTTACACAATATGACTGGAACGCCGTCAGCATACCAGAACATTCTAAAAGAATCTTGCCAACGTTCATGGTTAGTAAATCCTGAAAATATATAACAGTCATTAAAATCATATATACACATTTGTCACATTAAAAACTTTGATTGGTTTTTCTTCCGTTTTATTTTTAAGCCTCAACGTAGAAAGAGGGATGTTTTAAGTTTAAAGTATCTGGCATCATAACTTTTGAACGGATGGACTGACTTCGATGTAGATTTTTGTTTGAAAGCTGACGTGATCGAAATGGTATTTAGCTACATTTCGATGGGATTATTTCTTTTAAGTTAAGTGCCTTTACCAGAAATAATTTTCAAATGAATTTTCATATACAAAAGTTTATACGAAGTCTTAGTGATGTCATAAAAATAATAACCATTCTAGTCCAATAATGATTAGGATAGCATTTATAAGTAAGTTACTACATTCACTACACACATATCTCGTGTATTGCTACGTGTATTGCTTACCCTGCTTGGACACTAAGCTTTTTGAGATTCTCGTTTATTAATAACATATGCTGACCCCAAATGCTAAAACTAAATAAAAATAAACCTGGCAATATTAACAACCTCTGACAAAATAATTGGCTAAGGTTTTCAAATGTAACTGTTATAGAGGTTTCACATTAGCTATAATTTGAACCACTGTTACAGCAATCTTTAAAAAAATCGCGATTAGATTCTTTTAATAATGTCTGTTGAATGTATCGACATATAATTCATGTAAACTTGTTCTGGTTCCAAATAAAACTATTTGTATTTGTATGTCTCCAATTAAAATAATTTAAGAAGAATACCTCATCCCCTTGTTCTACAGCAATCTCAAGTGCGTCTCTTAGTTTTTCTGACAAGACTTGGTTGTTTTCGATTAGCTCTTCTACGTTTAAGAAAATAGCACTTAATTGTTCTTGCGTAAGTAGACCCGCTACTAACATAGGCTTGTAGAACTCTTCTAGAATAATTAATAAATCACGTCCATATTTTTCCTCTGTCTCTACTATTTCGGTGATTATTTCTTTTCTTTCGGCACGTTTTTTAGAACATTTTCGGCATACTAATGGAGCATAAATTGCACCTGAAAACAAAAATATTATTTAAACCAGGTTGATAAATTAATGTAAGTGACCTAGTGAATTCAATAATTTAGTGAAAATATTACCTTGTTCAAGAATTTGTGTTTCTACAGCAGTGTCACAATCTTCACATAAATGTATAGTTGCATCTGTGTCGCTAATAGTATTGATAGGTTGGTGGTTTGATATCTTTCCTTGCAAACGACTTCGAGACGATTTACTTGTTTCTGAACCCACACCGGAGTCATTTCTCTCTATTTCAGAAGAAGATTTTTTGCATACTAAAGCTTTATCTACAGCTTCTTGATTAATAATTAAGGAGTTATCTTCACTAGAATCAGATCCATGTGATAATTGACTAGTATTACTACTGTGAATTGTTTTAACTGACTCTGAATTATTTTTATCTTTTGACTCAACTACCAGAGTGGTTGATTCATCATCATTATCGTAATTTGTTATATATGTTTCTTCGTCATCTATCCCCCTCTCTTTTGCATCAACTAAATAAGACAATATGTCGTATTTAGAAGCACCTTCAAAAATTGAACGTGAACCACTTCTTTTTTCATCATCTAGGAGTAAAGAATTTGGCGGTGGGTTAATTGGTAACGGTGGTGGCATATCTCCTATTTCTTCATATATAGGATCGCTATTTAAGCGAATTGCTTCGTAATGATGATCATCATCGATATTTGTCGTTATGTCAATGTCAGATATAGCTGCATCGACTAACATTTGATAAAATTTGGATCTAGTGGAATTAGTATCATCTTCAGTAGACAACTCACTCGCTGATGCATTATAGCAATCTGACATGGGTTCAGCATCTGATAAAACTCCTACTGCACTACTTTCGTACTCCATACTCTCATAGGGAGCAGAGCAACTATTCTCATCATTTTCTGGAGAAACAAAATTTGATTTGTTTCCCTGATTTTCACTTCGACTTAGTTCTAACTTATTACCATCACTCTTGGAAACTTCTTCTTTCAAGTTAATAAGAGAACTTTCTATTAATTTTTCTAATGCCGCTTTGCTGCTCTCTGCTCCTTGATGTTTTGCTTCTTGTAATTTCATCAAAGAGTTTTCTATTAACCTCTTTACAAGATCGGAATCCAAACCTTCAGCTAAGTGGGCAAAAAATGGATCCTCAAATAGTTTTACTACAGAATTCAACTTGTCAGGTGATTCATTTTTAATATTATAATCAACTGGGTGTTTATTCTGTTTACCACATACATGTGGTATCAAATTTCTCTTCACCGCTTCAACTGGATCACATAATATAGAATCTATATCAATCTGGTTTAAATGATCATGTTTCATATAATCGCCATTGTTGAATTCTTCATAAGCGTTGTAATCATTTTTATTATTAGCTTCAGAAAACATTGCACCAATATATATTTGACTTTTAGATTTTTTCACCTCTTTTTCAGGTGAGCCAACGCTAATTGTAACAGTTGTTCCCGTTTGAAATGCATTACAATTATTGTTGCTAAAATCATCATTTACTACAACTGAGGATAAGTAGATGGGTGTATCGTTACTAACATTCATAGTTGAGTAACAATCATTTCCATTTATTTGAATGGATGTCCGCTTAGAATCTACTTCCGGTTTCAAAACATCCGAATTCCTTTTTACTTCATCCGATTCATCAGGATCAAATTGTTGAACACGTAAAATAGTTTTTAACTCGTAGTCATTTGTATCTGACCATTCATCACTAGTTGAGCTATTGGAGTTATTCCGTACAAACCGAGTTTTAACATAATTGTGCTTTTTCATTTTTGATTTTAATCTTGGTGGTGGCTCGGGTGATTTATTAATACCACACCGTAAATTCTGTAAGACTTTGCTTGTGATCTCACTTGTGTCACTAAGGTTTCCTAAATCAACATCATTTTTAATTAATTCTTGTGATGATAATGCTTCTTTTTCTTGTGCACTTGTCTGATTGGATTCGGCTGGTTCGGATTCACTTATGAAATTTAAAAATACTTGACTTGTGTGTTCATGTTTACTTTTAGAACGTAATGCCATAGTATCAAGAAATTTAGGAGGATCAACCGGTAAAGCAGCTGCTAATCTTTCGGATTCGGAACGCCGCAACAAAGTTATTTTTGGTATACTATTATCAGCATCTGCAAATAAAAAACATATAACATAACTTTGATTATAATTTTAGGGCCAAGAAATAACTTGACGTTACTTTCTAAAAGCTTATTACTTAACTCTCTTATATATTACATTATTCTTTCTACATCGCTACTTTACTTTTATTTTTTTATTTTTTTATTAATATCAAAATAATGTATAAGCATTATTAGAAATGTCGTAAGTGTCTTAGATAATCAGAATTGCGAAAACAAAAGACGGATACTTACTTTCGTGAACAATGTTGCTTGCATGGCTTTGGTCTAAACTATTTACTATTTTATCTAGAGTCTCTTCAACAGAGTTTCTGTCTGGTTTTATTTCGACGTCTTCATAAACCTCTAAATCATCACGTGACTCCAAATTTGCTTGAATGTTTGATGGTGGTGATGTGTTACTTAGATCTAAATTTTTGCTATCAACATCTCCTTCTTCACTCGCATCCTGTTGAATTAAAATGTTGTCACTAGAAGTTATTTCTTTCATCTCTGGAAGATTCAAATCGGCAGTATAGATGACTTTAGTTTCTTCATTTTCTACAAGAAATTGTACACGTTTTCTTTGAGCTATATTCTGCGACGCTATAAAACTTTTATCCTTTGGTTTTGGGATATAAAAATGAGAACTCATTCGTCTTGCTTCAGGATCACTCGTCACTTCTGTTTTTAAGTTTGATTCGACAGATTCATAATTTCTGGGCTTTTTTAATATTGATTTAATAGTATCTGCGTTGCTATTTCTGTACTTTGTGGCTCTTGTGTTTTCATTTTGATGCTTTTTGGTATAATTTCTTTCGGGCCATCGTTGGTTGTCACTTTCACTATCATCATCAGTTTTTACATTTCTTAATCTTCTTGGTGGCCTTTTAGGCGACACATTTTTTTGTTTTGTACGATTTGTAATACTTACTATTTTCTTACTGCTATTTTTATTTAATAACCCTAATTTATGTTTTTCATTTTTGATGTTTGGTAATGATAGCGCGGAGGACATATCTGAAGATTTAAAGTCATAATTATTGAGATCATAATTTACGTGGTCATATACAGATACTTTTTCACTCTCATTACTGTTACTTTCATTAGATACGCGGATCCTTTGTCCACTTATGGCTTTTACACTTGCATCAGATTTACTTGAAGGTTTAGTCTTATTTTTAGTAGATTCCTGGAATACATCTCCAAAATCATCAAATTCAATTTCTGCCAAAGACTTTGAATCATTAGAATTGACCAAATCATATGGATTAATGTCACATGACAAAATAGATTTTTTCGTTTCATTAGTAGTAGATTCTTCATCAATCCATAGTTCATTAACTCGACTTACAGACTTACTTCTACTTTTGCTCAATGTTTCTGGGCTAGGTTTCTTAGATTTTATTCTACACGGACTAATACTTCTAGCACGTGACCTCGTTGCCAAAAATTGACTGCCGATTCGGGCTTCATGTGGTGGTACTAATCTGCTTCTTCGCATTAAGTCATACGGATCTGCTTCACCATTGTTTTTCAATATACTTGGCCTAGATTTTGTGCCTTGCACGCGAACTGTTCCAGCTCTAAGCAAACCAGTATCGCGGTTAACTTGAGGACCCCTAACTGTTCCACCAACTAGTAAGCGTGGACTATCAGCTATTGTTAAAGGTAAACGAGATCCCTTACATTTCTTACATATACTGACTTTGGTAGAACTGGTTTTCTTGGTACCATTGAGATACTCAGGACAGGAACATAATATGACGGCATAGTTGTGTGGAGTTGGTTTTTGTGGGGTACTTATTAGAACTGGACCCGGCACTTCTGGATAAGATTGAAATACACTTGATCTTGTGGGTGGTGTCTGAGTCCTAACGGACCCGTAGAGCCATGTCTCTGCATACTTCATTGATTTAGACAGTGATGATCCTCCTTGCGCACTAATAGTACCAAACGAATAAGGGCTTTCCGGTGACTTCTCCGAAGACTTGGTGCTTCCCGAAGTGTTCAACTTTAATTTTGAAGACCATTTCTTTGGACGTGTGTTTTCTGGTGAATCATATATCTGGAAATAAAAAAAATGGGTTTTACTTTGTACATACAGATAAGTTATTTTTATAACTACGTAAATAATAGTTAAAAGTCTCTAAAATATATTATAACTAGGTGCTCCGATGAACGGGATAAGAAGTACCCTATGTCCGTCTCCTGGTTCTAAGCTAAGTTTCCATCAAATTTCAGCAAAATCGCTTTAGCCGTTCTTAAGTAGCAGGTAGTGTGACATACACGACTTTCTTTTATACTATATATGAATAATTGCATAATTTTCACCACTTTGTATTACTTAAATCGTGTATAAAACAATGTCAATTAATTGTAACAAACACTAGCCGCAACAGGGACTTAGTTCAAAAAAGTAGTCCAAATGTTGTGAAAACTTAACACGCCAGTTTATATTGGCAACTAATTGTCATACTTAAACAGCTTTGACAACTAATTACTGTAATACTTTCGAAATATTCAAGGGAAGCAGTATCCACTAAGTTGCCCGGTAACCTGATTAAATCTCAACATCTATTAAACATATCTAACATCTATGTTGTCTATACGCCGCGGTTATCTCTTACCATCAGGAAATAGCCGTGCTTGTTAGCTGACCTCTCTCTTAAAAAAACATTATTTTCAAAGCAAAATAAAGTTCTAAGCACTTGTTTGGTTTACAAAAATAGCAAAGCGAAAATATTTATTCATTTTAGTGGCAGCTAATAATACAAGAACAAACTAACCTTCAATTATAAACAATTTTTACTAAATATGGTATAACATTTATATGTGGAGAAATATAAATGGACGCCCAGTATTTAATATCGATAGCTTCTGTAAAATTCGGGGTGAAATATACTATTCTAAATTGGTCAATTATTTTACCATAGAGTATATATTGCAATAGATGATTGAATATAAAATACGTATTATAAATTAACCACAGTACATATTTCCTTCATGGACAATCCATGGTCATGTTATAACGCGAAAATCTGTCTGATACTTTTAATGGCTTTTTTAATTTTTACACCAAAGATCACTTTTGATGAAATTTGATATGCATATAGCTATGGATCCGAATTGAAATACAAGCTGGTTTTTTTTTCAAAAACTAACCCGCTGAGGAATAAAATAGGGGATGACGTTTGTACAAAATCGTAACCAATCTAAGCCAACGAAGTATTGAGGAAACAGCTTAATAAGTAATATTTTTTCATTACTTTCTTTAAATAAATCTTAAGCTGTTAAATGTAACTAAACAGGCGTCCTATACATCAACAACATTGATGAAAACTGTATAATTATTTTTAGGAAAGAAAAGAAGAAATTACATTTTGGTAGTCATGGGCGTTGTTTTACAAAACAAAAGTTTTCAATTTGACTCCTTTTTTGGTATGTTTGTTATGCGATTTTTCGGCCAACACCTATGTGTGTGTGTGTGTGTGTGTGTAAGCATACTTTACAGTGCATATGTTTTAAGTTTATTTATTTAATTCTTTATTGTACACAATTTATGACTTAAAATATGGACAGTGATAAACAGAAATGCACAAAAGGTGGGCTTATCTCTAGGTCTACAGATTTACGTTGACGATCTCACGAAACGCGATTAACGGACCTCGAAAATGTATACATTATTAAGCATATCTCAAAAACTACAAGAAGGATGTTTATGAAATGTATATGGGACCATCTTGTAATCATTTGCTGTCTTTCGAAAAAAAAACGAATCGCGACATAGTAACTAATGAAAAAGTTATATTAATGCCACAAAAGCATGTCCTGTAGAAACTGGAAAACAAGCACAAATTAAAAAAAGACTAATCTGCTCATTTAAATGTCACTGATCTCTATAGCATTGTTTAATCTAAGCGATACATATTATCTAGCACGAAAACATTTCCCTAACAAAAGAGAATCGGCATATTAAACCTGGAGCGTTATTGTAGCTTTCCAACAATGTTGGCCTTTGTGCGTGCCTCATCTGATTAGCTTAGCCGTCTAAATTTCGAAACTTGTTCCTTAGCATAATAGCTTTATTTGTTTTAATTGAGGTAATTGCTATGGCAATTGTTCACACCTTAAATTGGATTTCAACATTCGTTTTGATACTTTTAAGATAAAATTGTGTTAGAAGTATTCTAGTAAGGCAAAATAGAAAACGTTTTCGAAAAGGTCAGATACAAATTTTATCAACATGCTTCTAGTAGTTTTTGAGTAACATTTAATAATGCATACATATTTCGTCAAGACAATTGAAAAATGTGTGCACTATTAAGTGAAACTCAAAAATCGATTGTCGGACCATTATAACACTTGTATTCGATTACCTCGGAATCATGACTTTCTAATATACATACATCTTGCTTTTAGGATGATTTATTTTGTAATACTAGTATAATACTAGTATTATATGCATTTTTTTGAGAGCACCATTACACAGTATCTTGCTATATCTTGTTCCATACTCTAGGGTTGCCTGCAAGAAATCGCTGACTCGGCGATACGGCCGCTATTGTGTATCTTATAATTTGATAGCGGCCCGCCCCGGCTTTGCACGGTTATGAAATGTACATAAAAACCTTCCTCTTCAATCATTTTATCTATTGAAAAAAACCGCATCAAAATCCGCTGCATAGTTTTAAAGATTTAAGCATACCGCCCGCGACTCTGTCCGCGCGAATGTCGGTCTTCGCGTGATAAAACTGAAAAATTAAGATTTATTTTCTACGTATTTTTCCAAGATCAAAAGTATCCCATTTTACTCCCAGGACAATAAGGTTTAATTATACCAAGTTTCATCGAAATCAAACCGTTAGTTTTAACGTGATGCCTGAACATACAGACAGACAGACAAAAATTTTTTTATCACATATTTGGGTTTGGTATCGATCCAGTAACACACCCTGCTATTTATTTTTTTAATATTTTCAATGTACAGAATTGACACTTCTACAGATTTATTATATGTATAGACTATGTAGTGAAGTTTTATTTGATGTGTTTGTAATTTCACTGTATTGGGTGCACAATAAAGAGTAATTTTAAAAGTAGCAAGCAAAAAGTATTGCTGTATTATATTGTACATCGATTGGCTATTAACTGAGTAATCGCTTAACAAACATGCAAAAGAAAAACATACGGTCGAATTAATGACCTCCTTTATTGTAGTCGGTTAGAAACTTTTAAAAATAGTTTTTATCATTATTTCATTTCAGTTTTTATAAATGAGATTGGGATTCATATTTTTAAGATCAAATCAAATCCCGAAGCTCCGGATTCATATAACCATGTATTTACTTGAACACAAGTAAAGCTGTGGCTTAACGATCCCGGGGCAACGATTGTAGAAGAGATAGTATAATGAAAGTGGTCCGGTATTGTCCCGGCGGAGGCGACCGGACAAAGCACGTGCCCGATGCCGGGTCCGTGATTGGAATAGAACCGGATAGAATTTGATTTGGACAATCTCCGAAATCGATACGGGCGGTTTGAATGCTTTGCGATAAAGGCATAACAAAACTAAGTTTATAAAAAGTTTAAGGGATGTTTAGTGTTGAACGCTGAAAGGTAAACAATATATGTACTAATACGTGATGACAAAACTTTGGACCGCTTTTTAAGTAAATTGCGTGGACGCAGGAGCATAAAATTTGCCACACTTACAGTTTATGTGTAGGAGAAGAGCAGAACGCTAAATTTTTCAATAATAATGCTTATAAAGTACATGAAATCCATAAATAAAACATTACCCACACTACCATGCATTTGACACACAAACAAATATATTGATGATACTAACGATAAAAGATCACAGAGGGCGTACTAAAAAGTTTGGAAACAAAGTAGTTAGTCTTGAGAAATGAAGATGGCGTTCTTAGCAACAAGATATTAAAATTTATTATTGTCGAATTTCGACCAGTGGGCGACCACTAGTATTCGTAATGTGTCCACATATTGTACAGTTAACTGTGACCTAAGTTTCTTATTAATAAACGTGAACTAAACTAAATCACTTCTGTTTCTGTCTGGTGTGTCCAACTAGATTTCATGAGGTCCCAGGTTTATTCCCGTGGTCGGGCCACAAAAAATGGAAAAAGGGTTTTTTTGCTACAAATAATTTGCTTTAGTTATAAAAAAACTGTTAAGAAATATTTATTTATTTATTATTCCGTTTAATATTCACCAATATCTTGCCTATGATTAGGAGGATAACGATGCCTGCTTTAAATATAATCAAGTAAAATATATGGAGTCAGTAAGCGATGGTAGTAAAAGACAAGCAGCAGGAAAGCCTATTGCTTGTTTGCTATCTTTTATTAAAAGACATGTGTACATTGAAAATATTCTAAAATACTGGGAAAGATAACTTGGGACCGTCTAAACGCTTAAGATTTTTAAGGATATTATCATAGGATGATGTCAAACATCGCCTAACGGCCAATATTAATAATCAATCCTAATCCAAAACTTGCTGTCTAAGATTGATATTTTGGTCCATTTTTATGTTATCGCTTGCCAATAACATATCTGTGGACAGGATAAATAGGTATGTAAATTAGATATAGGATAGGCCGGCGGATATGCAGCTATCTAGATTGCTTAAGATCTATCTTTAGAGATACAATGGTGGTAATT
>DVZK01000170.1:0-13914 GCA_018236665.1 Calephelis perditalis | reverse complement strand
GGTAAGTAAGAATTCGAAATAATTGAGTAGATTTCAAAGGGATTCTAGTAGTAACTCTATCGTAGCTATTTTTTAAAATTAAGTGTCTATCTTCTTTATGAATTTGGTAACATGAGATATAAAAAAATGTATCCGTTGATTTATCTAGATCTTGAAGAATTTTGTTTTCACCTTTTCCACAACAAAAAATTACGAAACTATGCATGTACTGCAGGCCAGGCAGGATTCAATTTGTTTTCGTCATACTCATTATCATTTTAATCATTGTCTTGGTATAGGTATATTTGACATTTAGAAAATCACCTACGGACATTTATATAACGATTTTCCCTTTTTTTATTATTACTATCTGTCTCTAACCTACTATTGACGAAGGAATCAAACTGCACAAAGGAAGATTTAAAGCAATATGTTAATTCACGTTAATTCCCTAAGATAAAGATGATGATGATAGGAGGAGTAAAGGGGGTAAAATTAGGTAAACATCCTTTACTAGGCCACTTGCTTATTTTCGATAAGATCATTTAGAAATTGCAGCGTGGTTGAATAAGAAAACAAAATCGACGCCTATTCATAAACCATTATCACAAATTTTAACATCGTCATATTCTGCGAGAACTTCAGAAATTTTGCCATTTTATTTAGGATTCATATTATTATGTTTCATTTTATTCATTGATTGCTTAGAATTGAAATCATTTTTTTAAATAAGGTTAAAGATTGGGATGTACTTATTGATGTAAGAGGGAGTAGAGTATGTGAAGGTTTATTTCAATATTTTTAGTGTGCAAATTTCGATTTCTAAATAAACAGTAATAATATTTTAACTAAACCTATTTGTGACATATCATTGAAAGAAAACATAAAATATAATAATAATAATAAGTAGGTACATAAAAATGGAAACGTCTGTATCTATTTTTATGTTTTTCGTGTGTTATTTAATTTTTCCATTTCATATGTTAATGTTAAAAATAGTATGTTTTTTATTGTCATGCTAATATTGTTACTGTCGCTTTGTAGAAATAGCTGTTATTTAGGTAATTACGAATGAAAAAAAACTAACTGTATTCAACTAAATATTATTATAACTATATTTTATTTTTAAATACATTGCATTGATTAAAAAAGGGCTAAAAAATCTCTATACAATCTATACTTTGCCAAATAGCCACTATTCACATATTTGTTTATAATTTACCGAGTAAAAAAAAATGGATACTGCAACCACCAAAAGTAAACATTACGAACGCACGTGACACTGGTCAAACTATTACCGCCATCTATCGGGCGATAGTTGAACTAAGGTTATCGGCTTGGGAATTGGGCATAGACACTTCAAAGATAACAGCCATCGTGACGGCTTGTTGAGATGGAAGTGAGATAGGAAGATAACGCCTTTAGTACCTATTTGTCTTCGAAAGTACCTACTTATCTTCGTAAGCCTATTTATTCTTATAAACTTGTCCGATTTTTATTTTGAACTAGTACTTAATAATAGTAAACAGTATTTTAACCTTCGAATTACCAGATATGAATTTATGTTCTGCAGATGATAGTCTTTTGTAAAACTTATAAATATTCAATTTAAAAGAAATAACTATTAAATTGTCTCTTTTTTGGAATTTTTAAACATGTCGTTTTACTGGAAATTAGGATCATAAAAAAATGACAGCTGTCATCTATTCTTTATGATGTAGGTAAAAATATCAAATTGATTAAAATTAATCACGAATAAAACCTTCTTTTGCTAGGAATTATCGTTTAATAACCAATAAAATCGATAATAAAATAAATAGTCTCAGTCATAACAAACTGGCGACATAAAGACATATCTCAAAATCTATGCAAATTATTTTAGACACTGATAAATTTATCTCTAGAATTTCTTTTACATTGTATTTAAGTCTTGGGGAAAAATAATACTTAACACATTGTCGGAAAGTCGTTACTAATAATGGGTAATGAATTTATCTAAAATAGTCATCGGTTGTTTAAAAACATTCGCTTGAAACATTACGAGCTTCTAAGATTGAAGTCACAAGTTTTACATTTTATATTACAACTTCCAAACAGGGTTGCCACTTGAGTTTTAGTAACGAGCAGAAGCATGTAAAGAAAGTTTTGGTCTTGTCGCGGTTTAGCGTATCCAGCCTTGGTCTAACTGAAATACTTAATTGTCTTTGTTTTAATCTTGTACAATCACAGTCAAACCAAAATCCGAGATTGATAATGTATATTTCATTTTCTAACAAGATTTAACTGATTTGAGATCATCTAAGATAATTGTAATGATTAAATTAATTAATAGTAAAAGTTACGAATAAATGCTACTATGTTGAACAAACTGTTGCCCTTGTATAAGGGTTCGATTCTTAGTTTCGAATTTAACACTATGTTTTTTTTATAATTATGCAGTTGGAATTCACTACAATTTTAGTAGTTTAAAGTATAAAAAATTGTCAATTGGAATTGATGATAACGTAGATTTAAGGCTGCTTTAGATTTAAAATCTCCAATTTGTTATATCGAGTTGAAGATTTGTTAATGCCACATTTTGTTTTGTTCCTAAATATGTGCTTGGGCGTTAGCTAAATAAATTATAGCTTTGTCAGGAATAATTTTAAGTGATTGTCAACCCTACCATCAGCCTATAATCGCACCTACCCATATCAATATTCATGACTGTAGATAGCGTAAAATCATTTAACTAACATTTGTATCGTTTCTCGAATAATCGAAACTGGAAATACAAAATAAGAATCTATTTAAACTGTATTATTGATAATAGAATCGAGTCATCGACCTGAGATCGACGACACGCCACCTAGATACATTACATTATGCACTTACAATGGCGCTAAACAAATATGATCAGATACCTCAAACCCCAACATCCCATCTAATATTTAAATAAAGAATGAGGTCAGACTAAGGTCTCTACTCTTTGTATCGCGAATGTATTCGAAATTTAAATTTGTGATGTAATCATGTGACCGAAAAACCGTTATTTGCGCGTGTGACCTGCACCGTTTACCTATATTCAATCACCATGTCCGTTACGTTTTTAAATTTAAACATAGAATCGTAAATTTCCGTTCAACAACGGTCACATTCAGTAATGTCAACAAACATGGCGCCGAGCTAATCGATTACGAAAAATTCGACGCCGCGTTTTAGAAATTGTGGCTTAAGTGCAAATAGTAGGTACTTATTGTGTAACAAACTTTATTTACTTAAACAACGGATAATGAACAAAAAATTGGACCAAAAGACTTGAACCAAGACCAATCAAAGTGATTTTCGAAGAAATTACTTATGGAGTTCTTAACCAACGGATAACATCTGAACGATAAAAATGAACTGGTCGTTAGTGACTGCTATTGGAGTTAACACTCCTACCAAAGAACTGACAACATTTCCAAATATTGCTGAGACTCTCTAATGTACCTGGTCTCTCATTTTAACTTTGTTGATTGGCTTCTCGAGACATTCTGGAAGAGAGGCCGGTACATTATAGAAAGTCAGCGATACTTGGAAATTACGTCGGTTCTCTGTTAGGAGGGAGTGTAACCTCCAGTAGTGGTCACTTTTAGCAGTAAGTTTGAAGAGGCGGGTGAGAGAACTGTCCTTACAATAACTGTCTTTTATACAGCACTAGCTGTTACCCGCGGCTTTGCCCGCGTGGTAGTTAATATATTTACTGATTATAGCCCATTAATAAGGACTTTAATAAAAAAATTCAACACCTATTTCACCCCCTCAGGGGTAGATTTTCCAGAAACGCTAAAATACGTATCTACTCATTTTTAATACGTAGTCCAAAAACAAACTTTCATATTTCTACCTTAAAAAAAGACGTTCTTCCATACAAAATTTCAACCCGTATTTCATATTTCACCCTATTCAGTCTGTCAATCAGGACATGTTATTTTAGTTGTATAGATTATCAAAACTAGTTCTCTTTTTTGCAGATTTGTCTATACCTATTCAATAAAATTTTACCTAGCAACGAAGTACTAACAAAAGTATGCTTTGAGAGATGACTCTATATATGATTTGTAATGTAACCACATATGTGACAAGTATAAAATAACGGTTATAAACCGTTACTTCTTCACGACATCCTTTTGAAGATTTCATAAAATATATAATGGTCCAGTAATTTCTGGTGTCCATTTCTTAAATCAGTTTCCTTTAGCGCCGTTTGTCTGTTCTCGGTGACATCAATAACTTTTTCGTTTTCGTACGTGCTTATATGGGTATGATAATTTGTTTCCGGTATAAGCGGCGCGTGCGCATGCCACGACAAAGTATTACATTCATAGCGTTGGCACGATTTGCATTTGAAATATTTCGTATGGCTCGCGCCTAGAGCTTACAATGGATGAACCGGTGCCGCGGCTTAACACTATCGAATTTCGTGGTATATTTTTCAGGCCTCGTGCCTCTGATGGGTTTTCTTTGTAATGTGCCATAATGGGGGTATTTTCAAACGCACGTGGTAAGATAAACCTAGAAATAAATGGTTGAACTACCGTTACGCTTCCTGTCAGAGACTTTTGGAAATTATGTTTTAGGAAATACAGTATACCTACAGCGATTTTAATTTCGATGGTTTTAAGATTTTCAATATGTAAAGCAGATTTCTTGGTTATAGACAATATATATTACCACGTATATATATATGCTAAAATTTGTGTATATTTAACTTGAGGCTAAAATACTGAGTTGAGTAGGCTATAAGAATTTTAAACATTTATTGCTTAAAATAACTTCATATTAAAATGTCGTCTCTATGATCTAGTGGTCTACTGTTTGCGTTGACTACAGAAGGTTCTTGTATTAAATCCGGGTCAGGCAACTCAAGATGTGCTTTTTCAATTTTCTTATTTAAAAACAACTTTGCCCGGGATTAGTTAAGTAAACGGTTGGGTATTTTCGATCAATCGTGGGTGCTTATACCTCTGCTTACCTCTTCGTGAGTGCGAGCGTAAATTAACAAATGTAATTGATTTACACAAAACTTGTCACTCTTAACAGATAATCTACAAAAAGGTGCTTAATTTTAGTAAATAATGTCATTTGAAAAAGAACATGCAATATTGCACCTGCGTATATCGAAATCATTATCTATAACATTAAAAAGCATTTGTATTCATCGTGTTAGAATGTGGGTTTGTTTCAAAATATTTTTATTAAACACAGCTACTGTTGTTATCTCCAACACCAGCTGTCCGTGTTTAACATATGTTAGTTATTATAAATAACTAAATTATAAAATAGAAATTATAAACTATCTACAGATAAGGTGTATTTGGATATCTAAGAGCAATCACAACACGGCTGTATAATTAGTCTTTAAAATTAATCGTTTAAAAAGTTTTTTTGTGGCATAAAACTGGTTACAGCCTATCTAATAGAAAGGCATTATTGCCTATTAATATGTACAACACAAATAATTAGTGACAACGCGATGTCAGCTTTCAAAAAAATTAACCCACATTTTAAAAATGAATCGAATCTTGTTCGAAATATAGTTTTTATGTAAGAAATCAGCGAATAAGACTCCATAGATGCATTAGACGTTACAGGTATAATAATAAATAATAATGAAATAAACAAATACTTCTAGACAAATTATACACTTTTTTATGTAAGAATTCAGCGAACAAGCACCGCACACGCCATAAGTAACACCAACGATGTTACAGGTGCGTTGTGTACAGAGGTCGGATGGAAGATCTATTGTACAAGTCTACCCGCCACCCTACTCTCCAAAAATCACAGTGTTATGGCAGCAGAGATAGGTAAAGCGGTGGATCTCTACTCGATCAAACAACTGCACAGCACTCTACCACCAGTGGTACTGTTGGTAATTACCTATATTTTAACCTGTGCTCTTATGTAGAGAGGCAAGTGGTCTATTCTTGTTTTAGCGGCAGCAAAGTTTTTGATTTGGTGCGAATTCAAAAAAATTGCTGCTGTTCTTACCTAGTTTTTATTTTGTTATCTTACTAGCTGAACCGACAGATGTTGTCCTCACCTAACTATGAATAATGTTTTTTTTATATGAACCTTTTATCATAATAACTAACGCAACAAAAAGAATTAGCAAAATTGATCCGTCCTTCATTTCATTCATTTAAGATTTTTTTGTAGTTATACTGCTCCAAAATTATTACTGTCTTATTATAGACATACGTTATAACCGGAAAAAGACAAAACAAATATCACATATCGATCGCAAAGGCAGTCTTTGTATTTTTTACTAGACTTTTAGGTATTCTAAGTAGATTTCAGGTGAATTTTGCTAATTTAGTAAAATTAATCTGACGGGCATTTCTCGGTGTGACGTAAACAGCCGGGGAGATGCTTTTGTTTTATTGAATAATTGCCGTGAGGTGTTTCGGACGAGACAGACTGGTTCTCCAAGGCCAGCCGTCGAACTTGCCGCGAACCGATATGTCCATATTCTGGGAGTGGAGTCGACACTATTGCGATCACGAAACGTTAACGATGCGATCTTGTTTGAAGTGATATTGACATGCTGATAATTTAACATCATTTAGAAAAAAACGTATCCGGAGTTGTAGACATTCTGGAGTCTAGAGTATTTATTATTATTATTTCTTTATTGTACACAACAGAAATTATAGAAAAACTTAAGACTAAAAAACGAAAGTATTAAACGCTATCTTGTGTTATAAGAAATCTCTTCCAGCCAACCCGTTAAAGAAAAATAATAAATGAAATAAACAGACCTGGTGTGCAAGGCTATACTAAATGTAACCACTTAATACATATACATACAAAAAATCGTACATATACAAAAGGAGCTTAAATAACCATAGGAAAATGTTTTTTAATCGTTTTTTGAAAAAAAGGGTTTCACATTTACGAATTTCACTAGGAAATGAGTTTCATAATCTCGTTTCATAAATCGTTATAAATTGAGAATGAGTATTTAAATATGACGGAATTTGTTAGTAAATCTTACACTACAAAGTCTCTAGTATTTTTATCTAAGTTTTATAATAAGTATCAAAAGATAACGTAAAATAACGTTGGTTAAGTATTTAGTAAGTAAGAAATATTCTCTTATAATTGCAAACTATGATCAAAGTTGGTCTTTAGCAGGTCTTAAATTTTAATATTATAGTACTAAACATTGAAACGTGATTGTGACATAATGACACAAATATCTAAATATCTTAATTAAACTTAGCATTTCTAATGTCACATAATATTGAAATGACAAAATTAATAATAATGTTAAGAATTTAGACATAAAAAATAATCTTTATTGGCCCAAATCATCATGAGCTAGAAAGGCACGTATTCTGAAGATAATATTTTAATTTCGATTTCGAATGTCAGTTGTATAACTTTAGTGTCTTTTTTTTACGATATTGGAAGTCAAACAAGCAGACGGATTTCCTGATAGTAAGAAATCCACGCAGCTTAGAGACACCAAAGGTGGAAATGGTGCGATGCCAACCTGAGGCCGGGAAGTTAGGTCTCGAGCAAAAGTAAGTTTACTGGCTACCTTACCCTCTAAACCGGAACATGTTATGTCGTTTTGGCGGCAGGAATAAGTAAGGCGGTGGTACCAATCTGGGTAAGTCGCTGCGAAACTCTCTCTACCACCTAGTAAAAACCTAAGTTTGTATTTACCAACTTTGTGTATTCGTGACTCTACTTTGATTCAAGAAAAGATTTAAGAATTTTTATATCAATCCCAAAATACTACTTAATTTTGCTAAACCAATATCCATACGTTATTGTTTTAAACAACATTCAATTATACATTAAATACAACTGCGGTCATAAATCTTATGTATCACTAAACTATGACTAATTTATTACTCTCCAAACTGTAGATGGCGCAAAAGAAATTTATGATTTCGATTCGACTACAATTTAAATACCAATTTGGCTATCGAGAATCGAAATACGGAACGTAGGTTACTATCGAACGGTGCAGGCGTTTTGCTGACGATTCCTTTATTTTTATCCTGAAAAATAATGTGTGCGAATTAAAAATTATCTTCACGTATCCCGAAAGTGGTAGGCAGAGTTGCACTCACGTTTGGTACTCACAATGTAATAGGTGGCAAACCTACGATCCTATTCCCAACCTGGTCAGCGCTGAGTCTTTTAAAAATGAAAAAAAAAAACGTATTTTAAGTTGTACGAGCCGGGATTGAACTCGGGACTCGTATAGTTGATTCCAACATCAGACCACTAGACCATAGATGAGACTTAAAGGGAAATTAATGCTAAAAATAATTTGAACTAAAAAAATATAAAAAATCTTTTTGTTATGACTACTTAACTGAAAATGTAGACTACATACTACATACTGTATAAATACAGAAAAGATTTTATTTTTTGTAGTCTGCTATCGTATGCTAATCATTTGATTACAATACAATTTTGGCAGCTGTTTAAATTTAACATTAAAATATTGTGTTACATGTGATTTGTAGATATTTACAAAGGTGACGAAAGAAAAGTTATCGAGTCACTGTTTTATGTTTTGTATAGATCTGCGTAAAATATATAATTATACATTATCTATATAGTTTCCCGATTGTATGCATATAAATAAAATGTGTAATAAATGTAGTGTAGTACAATCTTACTATTGCAATATATGAAACAAAGAAATATTTTTTGGAAAAATAATTGGCATGTTTATATAAGCGATGATGATTTATCACCAATCGTGATCATCTATAGCTAACTGACATTCATTTCAGGATTTCTGTGTATTAGAAAACTTTTTTTGGAATCGTTGACTAACTCATAATGATTTGTTCTACTAATGATTTGTTTACTTTGAGGTTTGATTCAATTTGTTAACTTGACCAGGGATATTTATTTATTTATATATATGTGTAGGGAGTACCGTATTTATAAAAAAATATGTATGTTAAAAAAAAATAAAAAGAAATGAACCAGTCATATTTTATTACCTATTTTATTAGATTTAGATTGATAAGGAAGTATTTTTATTGATTATTCATGTAAGTTTTAGAATGAAATCGTCGCGTATAAATTAAATACATGTTGATTTTCTATATGTTCGTTGGAATCCAGTGTTGCAACACAAACATCATAAATAAATATTTAGTATTAACTAGTTAAAAAAGGAACAAACAGTAGAGCTTCAATGTAAAAAGTAATGCAAAAGTAATGCAAAAAAGTAACTTGGTCTAAAAACCCGTTGTATATTTTTATAAATCTTTATTTTGATAAAAATATAAAATCATAGATTTTAAATCTATAACGATAAGTTTTCGGCATACAAAGAGATATTACAATTGCATATTTGATGAGCTTTAGTCAGTAGGCCACCACTTTACACAAGACCCTGACATGACTTTCTGTGACTTAAGACTATTATACAAGAAACTGAAGACTTCAGTTGAAAATGAACAAGAAAAAAATCTGATACGGAATAAGAGGCTGTATGGCCCAAAAATCTTGACCTCTCTTTGAAAGAAACAAATAAAAAAAATGAGAATACTACAAATCTTCACGTTCCTTAAGGGTTAGGCTTAGTATCGAGTGCCAAGTGTCACAGTTCTGCCAAGCTTCTCGTTTATTATTACTCTTTTCATAGGATCACAACGTTTTCGGTGGCTCTTGACATCACCCTTGGATAATACCTGAGCGATTTGTTTGTCAAATGTCAACCTAGGTATCTGATAAATTAGATATATTTTAAAGATAGTGCATCATAATCCTCCATATATTGGCTGTATCTATATCGATAAGAAACGTTGATTATCGACCTACGACGAATACGAGTATTAATTGCCATGTAATCTTGTTTGTTTTGGCTTGTTACTGATTTTCTTTTAAGTTCCACCGCAAATATCTTAAGAATTTTGGACAATGATATGGTTGTCTTAGAGACTGGAATTTCCGCATTCCATGTATTAGTTTTTTACTAAGCCCGCCTTTGTGGTCTAGAGGTCCAGCGTCGGAATCGACTTCTTGTGGTAGTTCTTCACATTGTAGTACTTTTAGTATCAGCTGGTCGAGGGTGCTCTGATAGTGCCTCTGCCTATATCTTTGGAGATATGTTCATGAAGATACTACTCCTACTACTAGCTTAAATTACTACATATACATAGGTATATTCTAGATACCTATCTTCGAAATAGCAATGTAAACTGATGGTGTAGTATTTTGAAACTATAGAAACACTTCAGAAATAATCACCTGGATGAATATGATGAATTAAATATTCATTAAAATAAAAAAATAAAAATGTTGATATGGAAGAAGGAAGTTATTGTTCCTGGAATATCGATATACCCACACGACGTATCTCCTTCACTATCTATATGTATAGGTATGTAGATTTCTCGGAAGATTTCATGTATCATAACACAAAAGTACTATTTATCTTTAACCTTCAATAGCTTGAAAGACATTGTAACTGGCTATCCATTAGTGATGGGATAATATGCGATCGATAAAATTGTAGATAGATCAGGTATAGCTTACACTGTCAAGGCTCTTAAATGGTAACGGGCTAGGGCTACTTATCATCGAGTAATTAGTGATAGTCGATAACTTCCCAAACCGTTATCGCTTGTATTCGCTATTAAATAATCAATACCATACTTTATCGATAAGCATTCATTGCTCATATTAGGGAAATTACAAATGCGTAATCCGTTTTAGCCTACCTTTATAAGAATTATCAAAAAAGTTTTTAGTAACAATAAGTAACTTGAAAAATTAATTACATAGCTTGGTACACAAAATATTAACACAAGTATATATGTAAAAAATAATAAAAGGCGAGCTTATCTTTGAAGATATTTCGTCCAGAAAACCGAAAATAGGGCTTTTGAAAGATATGTGGAAGCGTACATACTATTTTAACAAAAGCAAATCGCTTACACTATTCTTAATTTATCTTTAAAAATTAACTTAACATATCGCCGTATTATTAATAAACATAGAATAAATTACCCCATGGCTTAAGTTGACAATATAGTCTTTTTACAATACACACTACTTCAGTCAAATTAAACGTTGGAGTACTTTAGTCTTTGTCTAATGAATATAAGGTGTACGTTTTAAGTAGGTAATGTTTAAAAGACCCTGATCATTTTAATAAAGTTGATTTTACGCAAAAAAAAACACATGGTGCTTACTTTGAAGATTTGAAGGCCATGTTTTATTTAAAATAACAATATCAAATTTAGTGTAACCGTTGGTGCATTAAAAAAAACTTTTAGTAGACATTGTCTTTCGTTACTCTAGATAACAAACGATACATTGGACGAATATCTTATTCTAATCCGGTTTTTAAAATACATTGAAATTATGCAACATTTAAAACTATAAACATTCTATACGATAACCAAATCTGATACCGTTTTTATATGTTTTATACATCACTAGTACTAGATTGTAGGGATAAACCGTCTAACACTAGATTTTAAAATAAGACAAATATAAAACTAGTTCGCAGTCACCGGCATTGTAAAGTAATAAGAGTAGCTGCACAGAAAATAAACGTTTCAATGAGTATTTTCAATTAACATTAACCTTATACAGCAAGTTTTTTAATATTGAAAAAAATATGATAAATATATTCACATTGACATTTTTTCGTACCCATATTTAGGCAACTATCTACTTTAAAATCAGCCATCAAGAAAAGTGATAGTACAGCGCGAGCTTATTACCCGTAAAAATGAAAATATGTACCTTAATACCCTTTTTGAACATTATAGTTTCTACTTGTTGTAATAACGTTATAAGACTAGAGTTATGGATTCGCATGACGTAAACTTTTGTTTAAAACGATTGCAATTGCGATTGTTTTAAAATTCCTAATTGTAACACGTCATGTTAAAAATAATTTCAAACAATTTATGAACATGCTTTTTTGCTGTTTTGATGTTTTGATTCTTTTACTTTTGGCGCAAAAAATGTAAAACGTTACTTACATATTTCTTGGAATCTTTCTTTGACATTTTATTAATAATACCATGCTTCAACTCAAAATAGCGACTTCACTGAAGCAGATAGTATTAAATTAAAATCGCATTAGTTAGCCATACTAAAATAACACTATTTTAGAACTGCACAGGTCCATTGTATTTCTGTTCGTCACTGGAGATACCAAATATAAAACACGTCACAACTATTTGATGTTCTCTTTTCCATTTTGAGTTGGCCACTGAGATACATAATCAGCCCCCAGAATCCCTTATAAATATCCATAACATTAACTTATGTTTAGATGTCCTACGCCAACGAAACGTGGTGATAGCAATATGCGAGCTGAAATAGTCATTTCACTTGAAAGCCTTTATTAAACAATCTTTATAGGTACAAGGAATAAACTCGCCATAAGGCATTGTGTTCGTAAACGAGCAAGACCTCTCGATTGTGCTCAAATAATTTTATTATGCATGCGAAGTGTCACTTTAATTAAGTTTTGTTAGCAGATGCGGTTGACTTTTTAAAGGCTAATTGTAAATAGCGTATTGTTGTGTCGGAAATAACCATGATGTGGCATCATGTTTACCTTATAAGATCGCGACATGACGATAGCTATGTAAATTACATATAGGCACGGCGTCAAAAGTAATGAGATAATTTATTGGGTAATCATAAGATTTTGTTAATTTCAGAGCATACTTATTGAAGTTGATATTTGATTCGTTCTAATTATTAAAACAATTAATTCTTATTATGGGTAATAAGCTAATAAGGTCCGTGTTTGTCTGTATCCTCTATAGGACCATATGCAGTCTTGTCTGGCAGCTAGTATGAAGCGAGCTCTGTTTGTATTGGTTACCAACAAAACCACTGATCTAGAGTTCATTTACAGTTAGAGATTGTCATATTCCAGTCTGAAGAGTAGGGTACCCGGTATTCTGACATATTAGGCCTAACACCCCAGCCACAGGATATAGGCACACCTTTAACATGTATGGTGTCTATAGGCTACGGTTATCATCACATATAATCATCACCGAATATTACGTCATCAGGGTACAATTTGTCTGAAATTTGATACACAGATGTTGTTGATATGAATACACAAATGCTAGATGTCAACGGCAAGCATTGGACGTTATGGAATAGGAGATAGGAAGGCAGGAATAGGAAAGACGATAGTACCAATCCGGGCAAGTCGCTGCGAAACTCTAACACCTAGTAGGATGTCACGGTGTTAGTGATAGTAAGCAATGCTCGCCTTTTTCGAGCTGCCTGGCATTAAGGCAGATGGTGTATTCTGCAAAGGAGCCCGGACCAACACCGCGAGAAAAACATAGATCTCTCCAATTATACCCACCTCCTTTTCGAAGTCGGTTAATCATTAAGAGGATAACTTACGCATTAAGTGTTAAAAAAGTGCAACATGAATTAATAACTTACGTAAATTGTATTAGCAAGGCAGTCGTTAAAAGAGAAATAAACGTTTTAATGAGAAATCTTAATAAATCATTAATTGAAATACCTAACCAATTCCGATAGTATGATTAGCAAGTGAATATTACGTTCATTCTACATAATTACTAGACGTGGTATTTAACTACTGCTACATTCCTACTGATTACGTTAGTGTTTGCTACTGTTGCCTGCCTCAGAAATTTGGTATTTGTTAAATAAAGGTAGAGATGCATTTCGTCAAATAATATTTAATTTATTGGTAACTGATTAATAGATGATTAACATATCTGAGTGCGGCTTCTATGTAATTTTTATGCACGAATCTCCATCATCTATACACTTTACTTAAGAACTGATGATAGTATCGCCAGGAAAAGTTGGAAAATTGTTACATTCTGTACTTCTTATCGTCGGTGCTTGGTAGAATTCCATTCTTGATGCAATTTATTTAGAAACACTTGTACTTTCCACAAT
>DVZK01000169.1:0-13921 GCA_018236665.1 Calephelis perditalis | reverse complement strand
ATGAAATTCTTGCTAGGTGTCCCCTAAATGCGTTTAGGGGACCCGTAAATTTTAAGATTTGTTGGTGAAAACGGGCAAGTCCTACAATATGAAACTTCGGAAGCCTATTACCAACCGGACACATATCCAATCCCGGGCAATGTCATCTTTATTAGAAAATG
This sequence comes from Calephelis perditalis, assembly GCA_018236665.1. Taxonomy (NCBI): domain Eukaryota; kingdom Metazoa; phylum Arthropoda; class Insecta; order Lepidoptera; family Riodinidae; genus Calephelis; species Calephelis perditalis. The sequence continues at coordinate 13,760 of DVZK01000169.1, read as the reverse complement.
GATAGTAACAGTTTTATATCTTATCTTTTAATTAAAATAATGATAGAAAATTATAATATTGGTGGTCTTGAGTAAATTTAATAACAACAAAAACCTTGTAGTTAAGCAAACGTACCTGGATAGGACTTTGTTGGACAAGGTGGTATCATGCAGTCATGAAACAATTTATAATCAAGAGTATACGGCCAGCTTGGTGGTCTATTCTCATAAACGGGTAACGAAGAATCGTACGTGAAGTTTGAATCGTACAACATTTTAAACATTTTGTTACCACCAACAGATAAAAATGGAGCTCTCATTCCTCTTACATCTTCCAATTTTACTCCACCGTAAGCTGCCAAAATTTCTCTTTGCCCACCGACTTCTCTGTTCCATTTCTTTTGAGAAAATTGTTCACCAAAACTATGTCTGAAAATTTTTATATGTATAAGTAATAGAACATAAAAAAAAAACAAATTATTAAGCTCTTAGTCTGAGAGAAAAAGAATGCATGTTTTAGAAATGAAGATGTTTTATAATAAAAATAGCATAATAGAAAATGATATAATAATAGAAAGAGTCGGCAATGTTTATGATAAAATTGTATGTTGTGTCAATAAATCTATTCCACTAAGAACTTACGAAACAGTATGTGATGCCATCTCATGTCCCGCAGCATATAGATTTTGCACTTGACTGTAGTCTGTCCATTCATGTGATACATAAAATGTTGCGGAAATGGGACATCCGTTCGGGTTTACGCGACCTTTCTCAAATAGGTCTGCATATAGCCCCTTGTTCAGATCGTTGACTGAATCGTCAAACGTCAGCAACACTATTTGTGGTACCTTGTCCACCGGTAAGTCGCCTGTTTTTGTGGGACCAGGTAGTGAATGTGCATTGATCAGTGGATGTGTTTGAAATGTGCCAGGAAAGAAAGGAAAAAGTAAGGTAAGAAAAGATACAGTCGAGAGAAGGAAGGTAAAAAGAAAGAAAATGATTAATCATATTATAATAATACAATACAAATAAATTTTAAATATACCAAATATATAAATATCCATGTCACAGTTAGTTCTATTGTAAATGTTGAATATTAATATATACCAAATCCATATTCAGTTCATAAAGAAATGAAGAAGATTCAAAGTTGAAGGTCATCCAGCTAGTACACAGTTATGTCACATCAACTTACGATATCGTATGTGAAGCGAATTCGTGGCCGTCTGCATATAGATTTTGTACTTGACTATAATCTGTCCATTCATGGGATACGAAAAATGTGGCTGTGATTGGGCAGCCATTTGGATTAACACGATTTCTTTCAAACAGTTCTTCGTAGTACTTTTTATTAAGCTCATTTACTGCATCGTCAAATGTTATGAGTACCAGTTGGGGCACCTCGCTAACTGGTAATTTTCCTAAGATATTTGGTAAGTTTAGTATATAATAAATTAAAAAGTTGTAACTTCGAATAGTAGTTGTTTATGATTGATTCATCGACCAACTGTGACATGATTTCTTTAGACAGTCATAAATTAGACAAACCTAAAATATTAGCTAAACTTTGCCATCCTTGAGGCTGGGATTGTTGAGTCTTATGCGATAGTGAAGCCTACTTAGTCTCAGTACTAAAAAATATTTTGTCGTCAATGATGTGAGAACACACTAACGTTTTTGAAACTTCATGCTCGGACGAGTCGTCGCAAAATTTTATCGCATGTCAAGTGATCATGATATTAGTGGCAAGTATAGTTAATTGAGTAGCTCTAGAAATCACTCTTGTCATTAATTATCTTTATTTTCTTTGCCTATCATTCACTTTTGAAGATCGTTATTAGGACAACAGTGCGAATCACATGGAAATTATAAAGAATTTCCGTCTTAAAATGGTAATAAATTAACAAAACTTAAGACGAAATTTACGTAACTATTTTGACATTAACTCATCTAAAAGTTCACTTTGACATCAATCGTGGTAGTTTTCAAGTGGTGAGGATCCTGTTACAAATAAAAGAAATGCAATGACGGACAACAGCAATTTATGCGAAAGCGTATTTAAATTTTCATTTAATTATAAGACAATTTCTCAATAACCGGAACGACCAGTTAAATAACTGACTGATACGACGAAGAGTAAGGTAATACATATTTTTGCAGTTTTTTTAAATTTTGATAGTAAATGTCACTAGTTAAATGTTCTCTCTAATTAAATATCTATTTAACATACTTATGTACGCTCTTGCAAGAATCATACAGCTATTTGCCTGCCTGCTAAACGTATTACCTGGTATTTCAAAACCTGGCTGTAAATGTGTTATATTATACACAAAAGCATTTTCATGACAACTATTTGCTAGGTCAGTTATAATTTGTAGTTGGTGCGTTTATTCTACAGATACAGATAAAGTTTTATTAATTGATTTCAAATTTAGTGTAGGTACTGGAGCCTAAAAATACAAAATGTTTAAAAATAATTAAAATATCGCACATACCGGGAATATCCTTTCCACCACAATAACAATCAGGTAGTAGGCAAACATCTTTTCTGCATTTAGCTGCTGTCTTATCCGGAGTAGGCGTTGGATATACTGGTGCTGGGCGCCTTGGTGGATTCAAATATATATCGTATGTCTCCACATTCTTAGAGACAATAGCTGTTGATGGTTTTAAAGTCGGTCGGCTGCGACTGTATAAAAAAAACGATGTATTAATTATTGTCCAACTAGTAAATTTTAACTTATTATAAGCATTTATGAAGTGGTGATATTACAGGTCTTGATTTAAAATATATAAATTAACGAACAATAAATTTAAATAATAATCGTATACAAAATACTTTACAATATCTCATCAAATCTATAATTTATATGAAAATAAATTAGTGGCTACTTCTGGATTTGATAAATTTATGTCATAATTATATATTATAACAAAACTGATGGTTTATAATCATGATTAAAGATACATATATTCAATAGATAAAATATGTGAATCTAGAATATGATGTCTCACTTTTGTACATAAGGCATCAATTTAAAATCTAAATAATTTGAAATGAAATACAAATATGTTAATCTGAACCTGTACAAAGCAAAATTGTAAAAGCATTTTATGAGAGCAAAAGCATTTAAAACTTTATTTCTAACGTTGGTGGTGTTCCTCTATTAGGAGTGGACTGCTGTGTATCAGATCCTCCAGATGTAGAATAGTGGGCGGACCCTCGTCCTCTTGTGCTGCTGGGCCTGAAAAGTTTTATTTTCGTATCAATGATTCACAAAAAATGTATTAGTATGCGTGTATGTTACAAGCCAACCACTTTGTTGTTTTTTTCCATTCCGTTAAAACTTCATCACACTTTTTCATATTATTAATTAATTATTTAGCATTCATATTTAAATTCAATATTAAATGTTACCTGTATTTAATTCCTTTTATGCAAAACGTTATGCCACACGTGCAAACATACATCTTTACTTTAGTGTTTGAGTGCTCTTACGTTACTAATATCAGTTGCAGTTCTGTGCAAAAACTATTACAGCAAATACATTGAGGAACTTTCTACTATAACATATTCAGTCGACATAGAAATATTTGCAGAATAATGCAGGCAATGTGCAAAACGTGGACATGGTCACATCAGGAGTTAACAATTCACAAACTCAACTCAACCGACTGGAAGTCCCCCAATGACAATTCAAGAAAGTATGCTAAGCGACAGATTTTAGCTAAGGGTGCCATTAACGTTCAAAAGGATGTTCATCCACATGCTAGTTACTTTGCGATGCGGAAAATAAGGACTTAAAGAACTATGCCTTCACCGTCCATGTAGTTGTGTAATAAACAGCAGGCTGCTTAGACTACTGGCCGGTGAATTATATACCTCTGGTATTTAATTTCGTTGCATTTTGGATTCGCTTGCAAACTGTTGTCTGATGAACAATTCGACGGCGATTGGTAACTCCTGCGGCCACTTCCTGGATTTGTCGCAGCTAATTTTATGGCAGGATTAATTCGTGAGGCTCGTGTTGGATAGGGTAAACTTTTTAATGTCGGTTTCGTTTCTATTTCAGTATTTACAGTCATAGCAGTCGATTTTGTTGTGCTCGTTGTTGAAGCTATTTCATTCAAAACTTGTTTTGGAATAGGTTCAATTTGTATTGGTTCAGTACTGGTCTTAAAATTGTCGTAATTAAAAGTCAAATCAGTCAAGTTATAAGCATTGTTTTCTAAAATATTGTTCTGATCTTGAGACACCTCGCTTACGACTTCATTGATGATTTTGTGATATTTTTGAGACTTGATGGATTTCGGTGAACTAGTGATAAAACTTTCAAATTTAGATTTTTGCTTATCTTCTTGTGCTACATTATACTTACCTTTAAATTCATTTGAATCTAAAATATATTTTGCAGATGAAACCGGTTCTGTTGGAATTGTTGTTAATGGTGTTAAATAATCATTTTCTATGATGTCATACGCATTTGTAGTAGTTATTGCACTCAATGTAGGAGTAACGTTTTCGTTTATCGTCGGTTCCGTTAAAATTTGTAAGTGTTTAAAATGACTTCTCCAAGGTTTTTCATCAGAAACAATTTTTTTCTTTTGGTAACCTATATTTACTACCTTTTCTTCTTGTTTTTTGTTGTAATTAATAGGAGAAGTGTTCAATGGTAATTCAGTGGAAGAGCTGGACAAATTATCGAAAAATGTTTTGATTATATTCTTTACTTTACCACTAAATATTTCAGTGGTTTGATCAGATACTATGTCATCATCTAAGTGATAGAGATAATACGAAGGGTTTTCTTTCTCAGTTCTCTCTTTTTTAACATTTTGATCCCTTAGTAAATTAGATGTCGAGGAATAGTATGCGCTGCTTGGAATAAACACGCTTGACGTAGTTGTGCTACTTGTACTTTCGGATATAATATCTTTATCAAAGACATTTTTAAAGTTTCGTACTTGAAGTGATGGTAAGGTATTAATTTCTGAGTCTTTAGTTTGTTTACTATTTTGCCAATCTTGAGAAACTTTTATATTAGATTGTGGTAAGTTATCATTCGGAAAAATTATAGAAGCTTCGTTTTCATTGAAATCGTTAAAACTAAATTTATTATTTGGTGCTGAAGTTGTTGCAGGGCGTTTAACTACAGATTTCAAATAATATTTTGTTGCTTTAGTAGATGGAGAAGTACTCATTTGAATATTGTCAGTAGAAGTAGTATATTTAGGCTCTTGAATCTCTAAGGAAGTTTCTTCTTCTTCACTTACAACTATAAGAATAGAATCCTTTCTTCGCATTGATATGTCTGCCGAAATATCTTTACTACTTTCAACTTTATTTGGTACCTTGGTTGATTTTTTAGATTCACTTGAATCATAATAATATCGCTGTACCGATTGTTTCTTACTGCTTTCTGTGCCAAAATCTTCCTTAATAAATTTGTTATTGGTAAAAGGTTTTGATATAAGAGTTAAGGTGTATGGAGTTTTCGTATCGTTAAGATTTCTTCGAAAAGAAAAGCCAGTCGTAAGAGATATTACCTTTTTATCTTTATTGTAAGGTGCATGAATAAGATGAACTGGAAAATTAGTATAACTTTTTTTTATTGGGGTACGATTCGTCGTTATAGTCTTAGTCAATTGTGAGGTATTGTCTAATCTATGTGTATTGTCAGTCTTTTCAAATGGTTTCGCTAGTGAGGATAAGTTAATAGTAGGTAATGTTGTCAAAGGACTGGGTAAAGTTGTCTCATCAAAAGAATTTTGGTTTGTAGAGGGAGGAGTACTGCGAAAACTTTCATCAGTTGATGATCTGTAGAATATAAAGTAAAGAAATGATTCTATTTCCGCTCTTGAACAAGTATCGTAATATATAAAAAAACAAATAAATGTTATAAATTGATTAAAATAAATAATGAATCAGCGATATTATAACAAATCTACAAGGTTACGGTTTAAGATACCACAAAAGCGACATATATTATATATTGGAGTATGTGGGTCCAATGTATTAAAATGTGGACCCACATAATTAATACCAGATGTATGTAATGCATATTATAGTTATATAATGACCTAATATTTTATAGGAACAACCTTTGTACTAATGGTGTTAAGAGTTAATAATAAGGTAAGTCATATAATAGTCAAGTTAGTAGATGAAGCTTATAAATAATCAGTATATCAGTTCAAAGGTTGTAAAAAAATATCATAAATCGGGTAAAGTCCAACGTTTTTATATGAATTAGGCTGATTAAATGAATAAATAATGACTTTATATTGATAATGATTTTAAGCGTTGATGATAAAAATGACCGCAATTTCTTTTGTAGTACCTTGGACTATATCGAGACGGGGTCATTGCTTCAGTGAAAAGTGCAGTTGTCGGACGTTGTGTGGTTGTGGTGGTAGTAGTGGTAGTGGTAGTGGTTGTGCTAGTCGTAGAAGGAGTCGTGCTTAGGGTTGTAGCTTCAAAAACTGTTGTCCTCACGCTGCTCAGATTATGGTCATAGCCCAATTCATTACCATCGCCCCTGAATAATTTATATGTATGTAATTTTAAATTCTACATATTAGTTTAGTTAATGAACCAATAAGAATAGGTGATTGTGTACATATTATTAGACTTTACCTTATGGGTTGGCGTACTGAAGTTTGATATTGATTCTGGTTATTGATCTGCAAAATAATAAAAATATTGTCAAGTCACAGTTGAAATATAAAAAAAGCACACATTTAATATTTACTCTTTACTAAACGTTATTAGTACATTTATAATTTTGTTTGTTTTTGTTTCAAACTTCAAGTAAATAATCAATAATTGAATATGTTAATAAATCAACCCAATATTTTTTTTAAAAGGTAACAATCAATAGTTTGCTGTTCACAAACGAACTTACATCGTTTGAATCCAAAAAAAGGATTTAAATGTTGTAGAATCGTTATCCTTACAATAACATTTTTAATTAATAATTTTTTTACCGTTATGCAAATATGAGGTAATGTAAGACTTGGAGTGTAATTCTAACTTATGACTTAAATGATATTTATTTTTTGAGCATTTCAATATATTTTTATGACCAGAAAATTTAACAGTTTATTATATCATCAGTTTTCAAAGTATAATATACCCTAATAACTGAAATTGCTAAATTTTGAAAAATTCATCCTTAAAGTTAACCTTTTTTTCAAAAGCTGGCAAGGCATCAGTCAACTTTGTAGAAACTGCTTTCCACCAGGTGGAACTTTTGCTAGCTAGCCAACTGACCGTATAAAAATAGTGTATACCTGTCCCTGGATTAGAGCATCATCGTAGTCTTCGGGTGAAACGGGCCTCGGCGTGTAATTCTCAACAGGTTGTCGAGCTGGCGGAGGTGTTCCTCGGTAGGTCTGCTGGACTGCCGGTCGGAGCGAGGCCGTATTATATTGCTGCACATAGTCTGCCAACACCATCACCAACCACCAGTTAGAGAAGTAGTGCCCAACCCAATCCCCAAAGATTGTGAAGATTTTAGGGCGTAAAGTCACGCGGGTTAATGCTCGCGTGTTTGTATTGAAAAATAGTATGAGGAACGTAATGCAAACGGAGTTAATTACCCACAATTATTTGATGAGGTAATGTACGAGGCCACATAGATTAGAATGGACATATAAGGTAGTTTACCCGAAGCGAAAACACCCATTGCGGGACTAAAACCCGCAAACTTCTTAAGTTTAGACTTTGTGGGAAAATTAATAGTCTTATTTACAAGTAAGTCATCCCATATTAAAGTTATTCGAGGATTTGAAGTTATTAAAAGAAAAAGCATGTTATTTTTAATTGGGTATTTTAGAGGTAATGGTGGTAATTCTGATGACAAACTAAACTTATTTTAGATGCAGGCTATCTTTCTCAAACGAAACAAAAACAAAAGAGATGGAACGTTTTAGACACGTCAGATTAGTCCGAACATGTCAAATCGCGATGTTTTTAATCGACGTTTTCCGAGTAATAGTTTAAACGTCTGTAGAAATGACGTGTGCGGTCTAATTTGACAGCGCTAAAAGTGTTTTGTCTCTTTCTGTTTCATAAGTTGAAAGAAGACAGCGATAACATAAAATTAGTTTAGTGAGTGCGCAACAAAATTACCACCAATGTGTGAATAACCAAACTTAAAATTATATCACTTTACACCAGTTGAATATCAAAGTAGTCAGTACATTACTAATAAGTTATAAGGATCTTAAATTATAATATATGTTCAAAAAACAAAAATGCTATTGGTATGATAATTCATTAAATTGAACCAAATAATTTAAAAAAATGTCTAATTTGCAACTGTCGACTTACCTGTATCTTTATACAATTCGCCGTCCTCATCATATATGGCATAGTATGGATCAAACTGATCGGGACTATAAGTTTGAGATCCATTATATAGCATTTTCGGTCTAGGACTTGCTAAATATGATGAAGGAGTTATACTTTCAGTAGGTTCCAAACTGAAAAATATTAATTTCAATTTTATTGACAAAACAATAAAGCTTTATTCTTTAAATTTTTAAAAAAATCTTTAAGTAATCACCAAAGCCAAATTTATACGAATTTGGAGACACTACTTTAAAAGAACACTGATGAAAAATTAAACCATACTGCTGAACTTGCCTCTTTCTATATTTGAATGTCATAAGTTATGCACACAAATGACAATCACAACGCTATTTATTTTATTAGTTTTAACGAACGTACGATGTTGCTATACATACACAACTCCGCATACTACATTTCTGCAACCCTTGTGGAATAAATAATTTATCTCCCTGCCTGGCAGCTTGCAAAAAGCTATTAAAGATAGATGGGTCATTACCTACACGACCTCTGGTGTTAGAGTGTTGTGTAGCAACGTACACGGATCCAACGTCTTACATATTCCCAGAGCCATATTCCGGCCTGGAGGGTAGGCTTACCAGTATACTTGTACATTTACCTAATACTTAGCCATAAGACAGTGAAAGGAAACAGTCGTCTCTTATCATTAGAAGAGTTATGTGCTTTGTCAATATCATAACCCATAACAAAAACAGAATAAATCTTAACGGTTCATGACATTTATCGCATTTTTTAAATTTTAAGTCACGTCATAATGTGTAACGTCCAGTCAAATCTATCAAATAAGAAAATAGTATCTGAAAAAGATCGCAGAGCTGTCAATCGATAACAAATTTGAATTTATTTTGAAATTAGCACAAATATGTGTAATGTACGTGTATAAATATTTACAACAGAATTTACAAATACATACATTGTTATTCGCGAAAAATATTTACAATAAAATAACATATACATAAATATCGTTATTGGATAAAACTATTTACAATAGAAAAACATAACCAAAGAAGAAATTAAAGCTGTGGCGTTAATTGTTGCGAACTAAATTGTTATGTCATTTACCTGTTGGTTCTACCGTCATGACCAGTCTTAGTAAATCGAGTCTCTTGTTTTATAGAGTCATGTTGCGTTGTCAATTTCATTTGGGCTACTATATTATGATGTCTTATTCTTCCTTGTTGCTTATTTTCGTCGTTCATAGTTGGTTCCGTAGAACTCACTGGTTTTGCTAACCTATGTCTCACGGTGTAAGGCCGTAAGGTAGTTTGATTTAAATATTTAGGTGGTCGGAGAGTATGAGGGCTTTTATTATGATTTGGGGGCTTCCTTATGTGAACTGTTCTATTTCTTGTAGCTGTATGAGTAATTTTATAGTCAGCAATTTCGGGACGCATCAAATAGTTTTCAGTCGGTTTATTTAAATCAGTTGGTGACGACTCTGGTCGTTTATTATTATTTTCTTTAAAAAATTGTTTAAAAGGTGCTTTAGTTACTATAGATAGGTCGTTATGATTTTTTGTTACAGTACCAGTGATCAAATTATATTTTTCTGGTCTACGCGAATAATAGGTTGTGTTTTTGTTTTTGTGTTTATAGATATTGTCATCAGTATCTTCATATTCTTGATAATTTTGGGCCATAGGTGGCCTCTGTGGCTTCACTTCAGAAATTGGCATATATTTTGGTTTTACAGCAGGTTCATAATAATATAATTCATCGTCATCATCATAATAGTAATCATTCATCTCTGGAGACGGTTTAGGGATAGGTTTGCGCTTTAAAGGTGTTTTAATAGTAGTGATTACAGAAGATGAATTATTTTTTTGTCGTGGTCTGAACTTAAACCTATCAGATTCTACAGTTTGCTTTGGAATTTCTAAAGCTAAGTTAGGTTTAATGGGTTGTTCAGTCGAAACAGAGAAAGGAGTTGATGGATTTTTCCAATACTGTTGTAAAGTTGAAAGTTGTTCATTAGCTAAAGTCGGGAGCTTTGGAGTTGATGGACTAAAAGATATAATGTATGTGTTTTTAGGTTTATTTGTAGATATAAGGAAAGGAGTTTGACTGTTTTGTACATTTGGCTGAACTGTAACAGGATTTAGATTTTTTTGAGAGACAGTATAAAATTTTGCGTCGGTTGACGGTGATCGAGTGGAAGGATTTGGTTGAAAAGTTGTAACTGTGGGAGTCTTAAAATTGTAAAATATAGGAAGTAGCCTATCATCATTAAAATTTGGTGGCTGGAGCTTGAGTCTCAATAGTTCTAATGGATTTCTTGCATCTGATTGTGGCAAACGGTTGTAATTACTAGAACTAGAAGAATGTTGTGTTTGTTGAAATTTATTATCCTGCGGCCTTTCGATTTGCTGCTGTAATTGTAATTGTTCTTGCAATTGTGAATTCACTAGAGTTTGACTCGGTTTTGCGTTACTGAATACCACAGGTAGTGTAAAAGGTTTTGGTGTACTAGTGCCTTCATAATTGAATGTTGATGAAAAAACCTTAGGACTTGAGCTAGGGTTATCATGAAGATTAGTCGTTCTTATAGAGTTAATTGGAGATATTGTTGGGTTTTTTGATGTAACGCTTCCTGCAGTAAATTGGTTTCCTTGCAATTTAGCCAAAAAATCATCAAAATTAAAGTCAGGGCGAGCAAAAGGATTTTCAATATTAGCGAACCTATTTTTAGGGTGTGTGAACTCATACGGCAGTTCAATATTATCGGGCTTGAAGTTATAAGGTGTTTTAGTATGATAAGAGTCTGTTATTTCTTCACCTGACTCATCATCTTCTTCTGACGCACTTTCATCGTCATAGTCATCTTCATCATCAAGGGTTTGAGCGTGTATTGGTCTTTCAATGTTAGGATTTAGTTTTTGTATGCCTTCATTATATTGTGTTGGGTTTTTTAATGAAACTGATTTGATAGGATTATTAGTAACTATAATACTAGGAAGCTGAGATGAATCTGATAGAGAAGGAGAATTAGGGGGTTTTGTTGATGAAAATGAATTTAATTGTTCATAACTAATTCCTTGATTATTGTTAAATGCATTATTATAAAATCCACCAGCTAAGTAGGGATTATTATTACTATTTAATGAAGATATTGGAGGACTTTTAGTTATGATTTGTGTGCCTACATTTACGGGAGAAAGATTATACTTTGGGATGTCTGGTAAGCTTGCTTTAAATGGCTTATGCGAATAAAAATTGTCAGTTTGGTATGAACTTACAGGATTAGCAGTGGGATAAAAATTAGCTTTATTATAACCTGCGTTACTATAAAAAGTTTGGTGATTCGGATTAAAACTATATCGAGGAATGTTAGATAGTTTTACTGGTTTTACTTGATTCCAGTTTTTGGTAGGTGAATTATATCCATTTTTTAAATAAAATCTTATTTGTCTTTTCTCTCTTTCATTATCTTCTATATCTTCTAAGTCTTCATTGGGATCGCTTTCAACATATTCCATTTCTTCGTCTTCATCATTTCTTTTGCTCATCACTAAAGATGTATTCGAAAAAACATTTTTGTCTTGTACAACTTCCCTCTTCCGTCGTGAAAGTTTATTATCGCTAAAGTCAATGATTAAGTTAGTCTCAAAGTCTTTAATTATGTCACGCAAGTCAGTCACGTCCAAACTTTCTCTGAAATTATCATAAATAGTTTATTTAAGTACAGATATATATTTTAATAGGAATATAACATAGTATTTTAAAATTATTTAATCTCAAAGAACTTACTTCTTTTTTAACTTACCTATAAGTTTGCGGTGCTTGAGTAATGGTAACTGCCTTTCTTTCTTCAACTTGCGTTCCAAAAGAAAACGATCCAATTTTATTGTTTTGATTGATGGGTGGTTGTATAAGATTGGAATTTATTGTTCGGCCTGGCGAAATAACTTGTGTGCCGTAGCCATCTCTATCTTTCTGAACCTGTCCTATAGTTGAAGGCTGTCCTCTGTAAACTCTTTGCTGTCTATCATTTTCAATTTCTTCAACCGGTGGTAAATCATCAACTTCGACATACAACTGCTGTTGCTGAAATTTTAAGAAATCCTCATATTAATGTATTAAATGTAAAAAAATAAGTTTTAAGTTTTCGAAACTTCAGGAAACTTGAGAAAGTTATTGTCTTGTCACTATAATATATCTAACAATAGCTTCATCTAATTGCAGAATATTTTGGTGGGAATAGTACAGTTTATTTAGTTTTGTAGTAATAATATTTGAAGTTATTACTGAAACAAGAAGTTACAAGAGTATATTAGCATGTTTATTGTGATTAATCTGGACTACAATAGGCTTGCCACCTATCACATTGTAGGACTTAGTGTCTTCGTCTAGTCGTGGGTGACCTGGTTGGACCTCTTCCTACCGCTCAGGGGATATGGGCGTGAAGATACTTTGCATCAACGTCAAACTACGATGTTATGAAAGCCAGGAATAGGTATGGATAACAACTTCTCACAAATGAATATAGAAACATTAAAAAATCGAAACATGTCCAGTGCGGAGGCTGTTGTAGTCAATATAATAATAACTTGTTTTATCAATGTACCTTTAACATTTTGTGGACAATAAAGAATTAATAGAAAGTGTCTTCAAAGTATCTACACGTCAATGTCTCCAAATAGTAAGGCAGAGGCACAACCAGGGCATCCACGACTAGCCAAAGACACTAAGTATCACAATACGTGAGTTGCAATCTCCAACCGGCCACATATCCAATTCAGGGCAACGTTATTTTTATAGAGAACTTGGAATTAAGATTTTCTTATTTTTTTCAGTTTTTTTTCAGTCCGACCAGGGGATAGAAACTGGGATCTCAAAAATTTGAATTCGATGGAGACGAAATAAATAAATTAACAAATTAAAACTAATGAACTAATAGAAATAGAATTAAGACTTGATTTAATATTCTCTTAACTTTCTCTCTTTTATTAATAAATTTTACTCAAAATAAATTCACGTCATTTTTGAAAATATTGTAGATTTTTTGTGGAAACTGACAATGAGTGTTGGCATCATTTTTAAGTCATACTGATACAGAAAACTCGTGCAGGAAAAGAATAGAATTAAGATTTCCCGCCAAATTCCAGTACTGTCAGCATACATTATACACGTAACCGATAGCGACAAACCGATAACAACGATAAGTACTTACGTTTTATTATAACGCTTTGGCGATATCATTTGATATTCATTACATATATTTTTTTATGACATTGGAAGGCAAACAAGCAGACTTATTTCTTGATGGTAAGAAATTCCCGCTGCCTATAGACACCAAAGGTAGTAATGGTACGTTGCCCACCCGAGGCTGGGATGTTAGACCTCGAGCAAAAGTAAGTTTACCGGCTACCTTACCCTCCGAACTGGAACACGTCATGACGTTATGGCG
>DVZK01000168.1:0-13921 GCA_018236665.1 Calephelis perditalis | reverse complement strand
GTTTACCTCCGGCTTGTCCCTGTCGGACCTATTGTAGGTCATTCTTGATGAATATTAGCTGCGAATTAACTGAAGTACATTTAGGGCGCTGTCAGAATCACGACAAATCAGTGTCGGTACCAAGATTTCTGCATTAATAGTATTTATTATTATTGTATTGTGTATGTTATTATAATTATACTAGCTTTAACTATCAAAACTTTCTAGCTATCAAAAATATTCTATTTTACTTTTAATACCTCCAAGAATGTGTACAAAGTTTAATGGTGATTGGTTAATTAGTTTTCAAGTGAAAGTGAAACAGACAAATCTACATTCGCAATCACAATATTAGTAGGGATTAAAAAACAAAACCGTTAGACCCAAAATAATCAATGACATTTGGGACAGTGAACGAGAGACTGAAATTTCAAATGGATGGAATTTCACTAAGTGCCAACGATGAGAACTGTGAAACGATAAACTTTGAATTGGTTGAGGGGTTGCAATTTATTTGTGACCTGGCTTTCTAGCAGATTCATTTAGTTTTATGTTAATATTTTCTATATATATATTGGCATAACTCTCTTATTTGAAAAAAATATACAAAAACTTTGTTGTGTTGAGACACATTACTGTCGTAAAATTATAATGGCTGAAAGAAAGTATATGCCAGCTGACCTAAATATCATAAAGTTATATAATGCTTACAAGGGCAATGAATATGCTAATGCTTCAGTAAAAAAATCATACTTTTGCCATATATTTAATAAATATTACAATATTGGCTTCGGTAGCCCACGAAAAGACCTTTGCTCAAAGTGCCTCGAATTTACCGTAAAAATTAAGACAGAGACAGATGTCAATAAAAAACCCAGCTTATTACAGAAAAACGGGTTCATTCATTGAGAGCAAAAGCCTTCTTTGATAAGTTGAGAGAAACAAGCGACGGGCTCAAAGTCATATCATTTGACTGCCAAAAAAATTTAGTCCTGCCTAAGTTGCCAGATCAAATGTCATATTATAGTAGGCAACTATATTATTACAACTTTACTATGGTAGAAGGATCCTCCCAACTAGCTTAGGCAAAGAACGTTTGTTCGCTTACCATTGCACAGAGAATGAATTTTCTAAAGATTCTAATTTGGTGGCTTCCGCTGTTTATCACCGTTTATGCCACACCGACAAAACAGGCATAACAAAGATTCGCTTGGTTGCCGATGGATGCGGGGGGCAAAATAAAAATTGTATACTCTTAGGGACGTGCTCCAAATGGTTATTAGAAAACAGAAACGTTAAAAATATTGAGCTGGTTTTCCCCGTCACCGGCCACTCGTACATGCCTGCTGATAGGCAATTTGGTATAATAGAGAAAAAACTTAAAAAAATGGAAGTAATAGTGAAACCAAACGAAATAAGTGAAATAATAGGCGAAACGTCTACGTTGGTTAAATTTGGAACGGATTGTCCTGTCTACAACTGGAGAGATGCTGTGAAAAGTGTCGTAAAGCCAACGACGTCCTGGCCTATGTCTTTTATGAATTGCAAAAGATTTATATTAAAAAGATCGAAAACACACGGAAACGTTCTAGTTAGAGGTGAAACCTTCTACAAAAGTGATTTAGCAAAATGCTTTAACGTTTGCCAACACCAAAAATTAATGGCCATGATTAATCCACAACCAATGCCAAATTTGGTTGCGGTTAATAAAAATAAATTGTCAGATGTTAATAAACTCCTGTGTAAGCATTTTGGGCCAAGTTGGAAAGATATTCCTACCCTTAATTTTTACAAAGGTGTTCTTTATGAACAGGAACAAATAAATTTTAACGTCCCTCAAGAAGAAAACTATTGTGAAGGAGGATTGGGGGATGATTGCAACTTACGCATTTGAATAACATTATTTTGTGATAAATAAAACTTAAATTTCATTAAAAAAAATTACCCTCTGGGACAACCCTAAATAATCTTTACTTTTGTTAAATTCAAACACGACAACCTGTCAAAGAGTTGGCATCAAACATGGCGATGTGCTTAATGTTTGGTAACAAAAACGGCATTCTGTGATTTTTTGTATCAAAACCGGCATTCTGCAAAATAATTATTTAAATTCTGACTTTTATCAATAATAAAGACCACATCTTGTGTTTTGATTTACTAACTACAGTCAAAACTGTTTATAACGACATCGTTTACAACGACCTATCGGTTATTACAGCCAGATTGTATGGTCCCGTCCGAATTCCTAGTAAACTATTCAGTAAACAAACCGCTTATAACAACATTGGATACAGCGACATATCGCTTACAACGACGAAACTTTATCAATATTCATCGGCTATAACGACCAACCGATCCTCTGCTCAAAACAAAACAATACAAACGATTTTAAATCTTATTGATAAGCATTGAAGAAATATTTTGTATATTACATATTACTTACTCCCTCTTTGCGGCCCCATTTGACCTTGCATATTTTAGACCAATTGTTTAGTGCGCTAGTTGACTGCGTGAGTAACAGCTTGATTTAAAAGTGTTGGTGTTGTTTAGACTGCATTTATGTGTTATCATGTCGCAAAATAAGAGGAAAACGTTTTCTATTGAAGAAAAATCTCATGTCATATGGAGATTAGAAAATGGCGAGTCGAATAGTGAAATTGCAAAGGAATGTGGAGTTTCGCACTCGACGATATCAACGATTTGGAAGAATAGAGATAAAATAAAAGTTCTTTTCGAAAACAACTCTTTAAAACTTAAACGAGCGAGGACAAGTGAACATAAAGTTATAGAAGATGCTTTATTAACATGGTTTAAGCATCAGAGGGCAAACAACGTCCCAATAAGTGGTCCGATTCTGCAACAAAAAGCCAATGACTTTGCTCGTCTTATGGGTAAAGAAAACTTTGAGTGTTCGTCGTCTTGGGTACAACGTTTTCGTGCTCGTCATAATATTGTGGCAGGAAAAGTTTGCGGTGAAGCGGCTGGCGTTCCTGAAGGAGTGTCTGAAGAGTGGCTCTCTCATAAGTGGCCTGTACTGTGCGAAGGATACACGCCAGAAGAAATCTTTAATGCTGATGAAACAGGATTGTTTTACAATTTAACCCCTGACAAAACACTTAAATTCAAAGGCGCGGAATGCAAGGGCGGAAAGTTGTCCAAAACAAGAATTACAGTATTGGTTGCGGCGAACATGACTGGTTCATGTAAAAGAAAACTGTTGGTGATAGGGAAAGCTAAAAAACCGCGTTGCTTTAAGAACATTCAATGTTTGCCTGTAACTTATGAAAACAACACTAGGTCCTGGATGACATCGCAAATTTTTGAAAAGTGGCTGCGTAACTGGGATGCGGAATTAAAATCTGCAGGAAAAAAATTCTTCTCCTAGTAGACAACTGTCCTGCTCACCCTGTAGTCTCCAATCTGAAATGCATAAAGCTTGTGTTTTTACCACCCAATGTCACCTCTGTTTTGCAGCCCATGGACCAAGGAGTGATAAAAGCTTTAAAAACACAATACAGAAAACTTCAAGTGTTACAAATGATACAGAATATTGATATTGATAACAGCATTAAAACTCTCTCTGTTCTGGATGCAATTCTAATGATATCGGAAGCTTGGGAAAAGGTCACACAGACCACTATAGCTAACTGCTTTCGCCATGCAGGTTTCAAAGATCTCTCTCTATCACAAGTGGAGGACGACGATGATATTCCGCTAGTGAGACTGATACAATCTATAGATGAAGAAGACAACGTACCACTTGCTGAGCTGGTTACCCAGTTGCAAAGATCTACTGCTACGGAACAAAGAATTGAGATAGAGGAATTTATTGGAATAGATGACAGTGTCGCCGTGTGCGCCTTAGCTACTGAGGAAGAAATTCTTGCAGAAGCTGAAAGTAACAACCGTAACACTGACGAAGAAAATGAAGACCAGCAAGACCCTGAAGAACAGTTTCAGCCAACAACAATTTCCGATGCTCTTAACGCTGTAACAGTTTTGCAAAAATTTGTTGCCTTTAACGAACAGTTCGATATTGATGATACTCATACCTTGAGGAGTATGAAACGTAAAATGCAAAAAATATTTGAGACTGGGCTAAAAAAAAGACAGACTAAAATTACTGATTACATATTTAAAAACTAAAATGACTGATTACTGTACGTAGTGTAATTTTGTAACCCGTAACTAGCAGCTAAGTACATTTTGTATTCTAATTATTTCATAATAAATATTTTTATGTCTTATCTCACTCTTTTACATTCATAACCTACACTTATACTAGATAGATAACTACATATGATAAAACATACATACATACATATATGTAACTACTGTACTTGTGTATATGACTGTATTGCATATAACGACTATCGGATATAACGTCGGCAATTATACGGTCCCTTCAATGTCGTTATATCAGGTTTTGACTGTAGTAGTATATTGTGTCTCCTCAATTTGTGCCGATTTATGCTACCTTTGATTATCGACTGATAATCAAAGGTAGCATCAATCGGCACAAACTGACCGACTGGTCAGGTTAGTCGGATAAAAATGGATGAGATTATGTAAATGAAAATTGTGAAGGGCATTGCATTTGTTGTGGGTAACTAAGATTATTAATTACCTACCTAAGTAAATAATTAATGCCCGCTATACTTACTTACTGACTGTGACATCCCGGGTTCTATACTAGTAATTTAAAATTTGACATTGTCTATGTGCTTTGTTATTTGTATGTAATAGGTACCTGCCAATAGTGATTTATGCATTAACTGTGTGTTTTACACCTTGCGTATTGAACGTACCTAGTTGTTTTGACATTCATTTAGTACGTACCTAGTAGTTATATTTTACAACAAATTAATGTAAGGGACATTTGTTATTTTATTAGACTTTACATTAGTTTATGTGGTCATTAAATTTATCTTATTTCAGTAGTTCTTACAAACATAATTAATAGAAATCAATTAAATTATACAAATAGAATACGGGTGTGATAATTAAATACGTTTATAAAGATTTTAAGAAAATTATTTATATTTACTTTACGAGCCTATATGAGTTCAATTGTTAATGTCCCTTACGTTAAAGTGTTGTTTGATGTTTATTCGAGTTAGCCCATACAATAACTCTGCCTTATGCCGTAAATATATTAGTACGAGTACCAACTAATCGTATAATTTATGTTTTGTTTTAGGTCTGCTGAAAATAAAAGAGATTCGTCAGAAAGTTTTATAGAAAACAGTGATGTTGAAGTGGAAACACAGTTAATTAGAAGAAGTCCAAATAGACCAAACATTACTGTTAATAGTAGTACTGACACTGTGTGCTCTGTTGAAAATGACATGAATATCATAAACACGTCAACTATTTCTTTGTCACGATCACATTCATTTTTTAATAAATCTAATGAAAGTGCAAATAGTACTATTGAAAACCATAATAATTACCTAAGTAGTCCAGTTGTTGAAAATCTTTCAAATAGAGATGATGGTATGAATAGTGACCAGATTGAAGCATCTGTAAACGTTATGACAGAGGCAGATGCATTCAATTGTGATGTCTTCGCGATAGCACATTCTTCACATGACATTGAGTTCAATGAAACTGTCGAAGAACTGATACTAACACAGAATGAACAAACACTACCGTTGTCTACGAATGAAAATACTACGATTGTCGTGCATCAGCCAACAGAGGCAGTACAGAACACTGCTGTTTCTACGTTTCTCGAAACCTCATCGCAAGAGGAAAATGCAAGTCGTGAAACTCTATTATCTCCTGTAATACCCATAGATTTATCAATACCAATTGAAATTACTAACGAAGATACAATGATGGCCGAAGACGTACCCCATGACGATGGTGCGGGCACAAGTTTTAATACATCTTGTATTGCTTTGAACAAAAAACGCCGCTTAACATCAAAATTTATGAAGTCTTGCATGGATTTTCTAAGTGGTAGCGAAGATAAAGACTTTTCTTCAGGAAGTTCTAATCTTTGGTCAGAAAAAGAAGATACTTCAGATGACTCGGAAAATGACAACAATAATAGAAAAAGAAAGAAAAAAAGTCCAAAAAAAAATATACAAGAACAAACCAAACAGCAATCGTACCTATGAAGAAAAACAAACCTGAAAATAAACGTAAGTCAAGAAAACAGCTTAGAGAAAAAGGTTTATCCTATGAGACAATATCTGGTAACACAAAAGAAGCCTGAAAGGTACAAGAAAATCCTTGCAAAGAGGGTAAATGTAGCAGAAAATGTTATGAAATCATAGAAGAAAGAAGGAAATGCATATTTGATTATTTTTGGGCACTTAATGACGATAAAAAAAGGGATTGGATTGTGCAATGTTCTAGGCCAATCAGCATAAAACGTCAAAAAACTAAAAACGCAGTTAGCAGACGTTCGTTAACCTATGAGTATTTTATTAACGAAAATGAAGGACGGAGACAAGTGTGCCAACAATTTATATTAAAGACTCTCGATATAAGTCAAACTTACATTTTGTATACGATAACCCATACAAAAGAAGGACTGTCTCGTGATGATTGTCGAACACGTACAGCACCAAATAAATATGATGACAATACAAAACTTAACGCAAATAAATACATAGAAGCATTACCGGCTTTACCTTCTCACTACAGCAGAAAAAAATCCACCAAGTTATATCTCCCTGAACAATTTAAGAACTTGTCAAACTTGTATAGGTTGTACGTTAAATACTGTCAAGAAAAGTCTGAAAACTATTTGAGCGAAAAATTATTTACATGTATGTTTAAAGAGTATAACTATGCCTTTCATGTTCCTAAAAAAGACAAATGTCTTTTATGCACTAAACACGAAAATAATCCGGATTTGACGACTAATGAACAGTTACAAGCTCATTTATTAGAAAAAAAAGCGACTTATAAACGTTTTAATATTCATCAAAATCAAAAACGCGATAGCACGTTTCTTGTATGTAGTTTTGATCTTCAGAAAGTATTAGGGACACCGTATGGTGAAAGTATGCAGTTATATTATTCCCGTAAATATGCTGTGTAAACTTTACAGTATATGAGAGCGGAACGCAGAATGGATACTGTTACATATGGGGAGAGGCTGATGGTAAAAGAGGGAGTTGTGAAACAGCAACATGTCTGTACAAATACTTAAAAGAAGTCAATAACAGAGGAGTCACCACATTGTTATTATACTGTGACAATTGTACGGGTCAGAATAAAAATAAAGTAATATTTTCAATGTTCAAACATTTTTTGGAACACTCTGAAAATCTAAAAGTGATTGAAATCAATTATCTTCTAACTGGGCACACATATATGCCAGTAGACAGCATGCATGCTGTAATTGAAAGGGAAGTGAGAAAACTAATTGTTTGGGCTCCTTCACAATGGCCAAGTTTCATAGAGAGTGCTAGAAAACGGCCTCAACCATATAATGTGAGTGTCTTAGAACACACAGATTTCATTAACTTCCAGAACCTTGCGGATTCAGTATTTACTCAGATTACTCTTAAAAATAAAGATCTGCATTTGAAAAAAATAAGAGTCTGTACTTTTAAAAAAAATTCGCCGACAAAAATGGAAGTGAAATATACAATGTTAGAAACTGGTGATACTTACGTAATAGAACTTTCCAAAGAATTGCCTCCGAAGAATATTAATACAAGAGAAAAAGGTAAAGCGATTGGGAAGAGAAGTACTATTAGAGGTAAAAAGACAAAAAGTATAGACAATACAAATCAATCTGCATCTGCAGCTGAAAGTACTAGCAATGATATAAGTCTAAGGAACATTTTGCCATCTCTATATGAAGAGAGGCTGCCAATTTCTATTCCTAAATACATTGACCTCAAAAAATTGTGCGATTCCGGTATAATACCAAAAAGATTTCATAGAGAATATTTGAACCTTCCGAATAAATCGCCAGTTACAGATACCCTCAATGAAACCGACGACGATGAAAATGTGATTTCAGCTAATGAAGACTAGATTAAATACCAAATTGAAAAAGTTGTTCCAATATCTGTTTTACCACGAAATAGTGTGGTTCGCTAATAGATAACTGCTTTGATTTGTGCTGTCTATATTTTTGTGTGATTATGACGATGACATCGTAATAATTATTAGAGTAGCAGAAATAGAAGTTTGCCCCTTGACAATTCACAAGTTACAAGAATTACAGGTATAAATGTAAAAAATAAATAAATAATATTGGCTTACGATTGTTTTATTTCATATTCCTATTATATTTAATTTTGTGATAGCTAATCTGTTAAACCTGATAAGATTTTAAGTATATTTTATGCAAAGAACTTAATATTTCCAAGATGTTAAAATAGGTACTAATAATCTATTCATATAGATACATTAAATTACAACACTCTAATAGTCCTTTACAACATTATAAAGTATATTTTTCTATTTCCCTTGCTGCTTACACTATTTACATATTTACACAAATAAAATATCAGTAATGTAACTCTAAACTAAATATATTTTTTTAATGTAAGGGACATGCTATCTTTTAAACCATTGGATATTTCTTAATAATTCGTTTATAAGCTAAATATATAGAAAAGTCTAAGAAACTTTGCTCTAGGAATAATTAAAATTGTATCACACAGTGAAAAGTTATAGACAAATTAAAAAAAATAAAATCGTTTTTTGGCTCTCCTGAAAACCTGTGGTTCGTCCCTTACATTAATTGATACTTCTGGTATCGATTTGTCAGATCTGGAGTCTCAGGCTACATATATGATTTTCTTTTATACGGTGGGGAAGATACCTTCCGCAACATATCATTTTCCGATGTAGAAGAAACAATGGGGTTTGGAGCGAAGGTTGTGATTGCGCTCTGCAAATCAATAGAAAATAAACCTTGTTTTATCTACTTCGATAATTATTATACATCACTGGAATTAGTGATGTATTTGAGAAACGAAGTAGGGATATTTAGCCTTGGCACTATCAGAGCCAACCGCTTACGTGGATGTGAAGCCTTGCTAGAATCCGACAAGACACTGAAGAAAAAAGGTCGGGGATCATTTTCCCAAGTAGTTTGTAATAAAACTAAATTATGTGCTGTGAAATGGTTCGACAACAAGCCCGTCACGTTGGTGAGCTCCTTTACCGACGCCTATCCTGTGAGCAAAATAAAACGATATTCTAAGGAGCTAAAAACAAAACCGACGTAGCTTGTCCGCAAATTGTGAAACACTACAATGCCCACATGGGAGGAGTCGATTTGTCAGACATGTTGATCGCACTTTATCGAACCCAGATGAAGTCTAGAAGGTGGTATTTGGGTATCTTTGCCCAAATTTTAGACATTTAATGCCTGGTTATTATACCGACGGCACTGTGTCCAAAAAAGACTAAAGAAGGTCTTAAATTTGAAAGATTTTCGATCCCATGTATTTCTGTCCCTGTCATCGAAAACGTTGGCTCGAAATGCCGTGCCGGGACCAGAGGTGGTCATAAAAAAACCTATAGTACCACGACCAATTGATGACATAAAGTATGACAGAATGGGTCATCTACCACATATTGTGGAAAAAGGTCGTTGTCGCTTATGTAAGGCAGGATATTCGACATTGGCATGCATGAAGTGCAATACACGACTGTGTTTGACCAAAAAGCGAAACTGTTTCTACGACTTTCACGTAAAAAAATTAAAAACCTTTTCATAACTTTGTTTTTCATTTTCATACCCTGCTTTGGTAATGTTGTAAAAAAGTAACATAGATTTTTCACGAAATGGTTAATTTTTTTTCTCGGCCTTCAATAAACCCTAACAAAGAAGTATATATGGTTTTTTTTCTTAAAAATTAGTTTAAATCTTTCTGCCAAATTAAGGGTTAATGCACACATACTTTGTTCGATATACATTGTGGGCTGAAAAACTGCTTAATATTTAACCACTCGTTTCCGACAAAAACTGTTAAAGGAATTTCGAAGTGTGATATGTATCTAAACTACCACAAAAGTTTTCGTTACGGTGTCAAATACACCCTGTATATACGATAGATTGCGACTTATAGTAGACATGGGTATCAACACATTGTCCAAGCATAATTTAGCATATTAGCAACACCCATAACACAATCTTGTACCTAACTTGCTTATTTTAGGGTTAGATTTAATTTCTGTTAATTATCTCAGGAACATATATGTTAAAAAAATAAGCCTTTCCATAGCGTCGGATTCTAACTCCTCCATACATAGCATCAACGATACATCATCTCAAATTTAGTCCCTGTCGTAGGCTCCGTACTCCTTAGAAGTTTAGGTACAAGCAACATCCAAAGTCAAGCATCGGTTCGTTTGACACTAACACTGTTTTGACTTTTTAGCTATTTCTACCGTCGTAACATCAATGCTACCTCTTTAATAGGTAAAAATCTGTCTGCCTTTGATTTCTCAAGTCGTCTTGTTGACGATAACCATTGATTGTTATTCAGTTGCTCTTAGTTAACCATCGGCAAATTAGAAGGTATGAATAAAACACATTATTGGAGGTAAGTTTACTAGGAACACATATAGCGAGTGGACATCCACAACTTACTCTACGTCTAGGGTTGCCAACTCCCAAAAGAACAAACCCGGGAAGATTTTAACAAATCGGGAGTAGTGGAGTTTAAAAAACGTATTATTTATTATCACTTTCGAGCAGTATCTAGTGATTGTTGTGAGCGTATTACAGCGAGAGCGGGACGGACGGTGTCGAAGAGATGGGAGTGTAATGCAAAGCACAGAGCGGTGGTCGCAGATTTGATTTTGTTCATTTATGATCTTAGGTTTGATTTCAGAAGAAATTCGGAGATATTATTGCGTCCTAGAGTTCGGGAAGTTAACCATTATTACAGGAGTCTCCAGGGAAGGATGGCAACCCCATCTACGTCGCCTCTGCTGGTGAAATACATTTTAACATTAAGTCATATTATTGTATATATTTTATTTTTCCAACCAAACGCGAGACTCGGGTTCGATACGTGACTGGGGCAGTTATATATATTATAAGCATTTATATGTCGATATCTCCGGGTTAGTGTGTTTACTAAATTTATTCTGGTATCTATTTAAGTATTGGCATGTATTAGTATAATGACTTGACAACCATGACACAAACATAGTTTGCTTACTTTGGGGTTAGATTAAATTTGTGTAACTTGACCAGAAATATTTATTTAAAAAAAATGATGTGTTTTGAGTATTAAACCTTCTTAAACAAAAGGCCTTATCGCCTCTGTGGTCTAGCGGTCCAGATATTGGACTAGACTTCATGAGGTCCTGCGTTCGATTCCCAGGTCGGGTGACAAAAAGAAAATGTGTTTTTTTTAATTTTCGAATAAAAAATGTCGCTCGGGATAGGATATGTGCCCGGTTGGCGATAGGCTTGCCACCTATTACATTCTGGTACTTAGTGTCTTCGGCTAGTCGTGGGTGTCTCTGTCTTCGGGGATATGGGCGTGAAGATAACTCAAACAAAAGTGGAAAAAAATCGTATATGAATCCTTCTTGATTTCTCTAAGAGAAAAACCTCGACGCCCAACTCTAAACAAGAAAAAAATACATTTTTCTGTTTCATAAACACATTTAAATACAAGCATAAGTACGCATGTGACGACCTAGCTTTGCGACAACCCGCTTCCTACTGTCGCTTGTCATGACAGAATTCGCTAATGGCGGTAATTTTATTTCGCACCCACTAAACTAATTTCAAGTTATCGCTATCTCATTTCAACGAAAGTAATAGAAGGAGTAAGTGCTATCCGATTAGACAACAGGTCCAAAGACGTTTTATCTACGACTAAACGTTGATTAAAAACATTACAATTCGACTTGTCTGGATTAGGGGAAATGTAGGCAGTTGGAGTCAGTTGGCAATGGTGATCACCTCATAACAAAAACCGAATGCGACCGAGCCACGGTAATATTATCTATACAGTATTGTAACTCGGCCGTGTCCTTGAAACAAGTGCCTACAGCCACGCGGTGCGTAAGCATGAGATAGGGCTGTCTGTCATCTGCCTACTTTGAGCCACATACCAATGTTGTTTTAACGCTGATGGTCCGAATCCATCGATGGAAGGTCTATTATATCAGGGAGTAGCGTTGTCCGGATAAAGCCGGACACAGTAAAGCTTTTTGGTTGCATGCCCGGCCAAATTAGGGCGTGTCCGGCCTGTCCGGCTTTTGTTAGGCTTTTTACATTTCATAAACGACGATTTGGCATTCGATTTTATTTTTTATTTTACGAGAATTTAAAAAAAAAAAAAAAAAAAGCTTGGTTTTAAATAAATATTTTTTGTTGTACCTAATGCTGCGACAAAATCCTTAATAATGTAGGCTTTTCTAACCAAATGTCCGACCAAACTGGCTGGACTGTCCGACTTTTAGCTTTGGCGACCCTATCCAGGAGTTATATAAAGAATAAGTTCGAGGAAGCACATGGTTCTTCTGATGGTTAAAGACCATGGCCTAAAGACACCATAAACATTGCAAGTGCGTTGCTGTCTTGAGGCCGAGGTGTTGGGTGAATTTTGGAAAGCTACCTACCAGCTTTTAACCCGAACATCACACTGGCATTAGGCTTCACTAGCCTCTTGCGAGCCTGACGAAGAGCCAGATACTCAATTCTACTTATCCGGATCCGGACAACCGGTTTCCGTTAGTCACATTTTTTTAAACCATTTTAAACACCAACAGAAGCGACTTTGGCACGGTCTTGTCATACAAAGTTCGCAACTTTCCGAAACAAAACTAGATTCAATCTTATATACATATTTTCAACTAGCGTCCTGCCCCGGCTTCGCACGGTTATGAAATATACATATAAACCTTTCTCTACAATCACGTTATCTATTTTAAAAAACCTGATCAAAATCCGTTGGGATTATGGGCATACAAAGGGAATAGGAACAGAGGAAGCGACTTTGTTTCATACTATGTAGATTTTTGAATTACCTAATATTTACGCCTGTACCACAAAAGGCACTGCCTACATATATTTAAAAAAAACGACACACACACACACACATAAAATGACACTGAAACTGAAAGTCGAGTTTTTTTCCAAAACTACCCCCAAATTTGACTGCATCGCTGGTCGAATGGCTAACGACATCGACTTACCGCGAGGCTCGGATTCGATTCCCGACGGGTTCGAACCCGAGCGTGCATTTCCGGGTCTGGCTGTTAATTAAATTTATTTTAGTATCTTTTGAAGTATTTGTATCGTTGAATAACACCCATAACACACGCATATAATTTGCTTTTTTTAGGGTTAGATTTAGAATTTGTGTAACTTGTCAAGGGATATTTATTTATTTTAATGAAATTGATATTTAAACACCTAACAGTCTAGCGCACACGACAGTCTATACCTTAATATGTCTAAGGTACAAATCACAGGTAGCTTACACTGACCGAACACAAACTTTACGAAAACGGGTATAACTGTACATAATTATTGTATAAAAAAAGTATAGCTACATGAAACAATATAAAAGCTACCTTCAGAAAGATAATTTAAAATCTTTTAAAACCAAAATTACATCGATAGATTGATGTTATTAATAAAGAAAAAAAAGGAGAAATTGGTTATTTAATAAAATAGGTTATTTAAATAATACAATTAAAAAAAAAGTAACGAATTTATGCTTTAAAACTATACCCGAATTTCAATATCTCAATTTTTATTAAATTGTATATGATAAGGTAGTCCGTCCATAGTGAGTGTACTCGCCAACACTAAATTTGTGTGTGATTTTAAACGTTAATCAATACATATCACAACTAGAAAATTGCAGCGATAAAATGTGATCCAGGGGGGTTACCATAAGCTCTTGAAACAGTACTATTTCAACAATACTAATTGTCAGTCGAGAAAGACAACCTTATGACGTATACCATAAAGTTGCTTATA